>JAZHYW010049631.1:0-26999 GCA_037355805.1 Ixodes ricinus | reverse complement strand
GCATGTATTGCTCCTGTGGAGGCACTCTTTGGCCGGCTAAGGTCCATGTGTGGGGGCAACGACGTGCTAGATGCACGTTCAGTGACAGTAGCCCTGGACAACATTGTAAAAGGCAAAGCCCTCTGTTCAAAGCAAATGGAAGTGGAGGACGCTGATGCAAAGGAGCTAGCGCTGAGTGTGCCACAAGAAGTGATTGCAGACCTCGAGAACCTGAAGGGACAGCTGTGTGATCCATCGCCATCTGTCACGTACTCTGGTCTGGTATACGTTGGTGGATACATCGTGAAACTCGTCAGTGAGTTTGAGTGTGATGCTTGTGTTACGATGCTGACGACTACGAACAAAGCTGATCCTTTGTATGTTCTGTTGCACAGCCAGGACAAAAGTGCACTCCACTACCCAAACCGTATGTTTTTGACACTGTTGGACAACATTGTTACTTTCTTTGAAAAAGCTGCTAGCAAACTTCCGCGTACAAAAGTGCATGAAGTGCTGCAACTTCTGGTTACCCCACACCTCGAACAATCACCCGTCCTCCTCTGCCCAGAGGGTGTAGACAGCAGCCACGCAAGGCGCACAGCTCGTTTAATTGCGGACAAATTCATCAGACTTCTTCTCGTTAACTACACCAAGATGGTGAGCGATAGAAATGAAAAACCCTTTGCGTATGTGCACAAGCCGTCTAGAAAATATTTCAAACTGTGATGAGTATGTCATGAAGGTTCGCTTTATTTGTAACATGCATTTGTGTTTGTGTTAATTTATATTGCTAGCGTGGGTTTGAAAAAAAAAAGGTATTTGTGCTCACCTCGCACAGAAATTGTTTTATTCAAGTTCTAGTGAACCTTCCCACAAAATAAATATTTCTTTTTCTCTCTGAATTTTGTGTGCTGTAATGGATTACTGTTACTTGTGACAACACGCGTGTGCGAAAATCCGGGTAAGCTGCCAGAATGGTTGCGACTGGGTAAGCGGTGCTCCCAGAGGTCGACTATACCATTTTAACCTCGTCGCATGCAACGACCGAGCTGAATTATGTGGATAAAACGTTCATCTTCAAGAATTCAGGCGCCGCAGTCGGTTCTGGTCCTCATACTCAGCGCTGTGGCGCGCACACTGCGCCCGTGAACGCGCTTGGAGGCGGCGGAGCAACAGTGGTCTAGCAGCGCCACCCCGAACTTGCGGCGGCAGGCAGCAAGACGCCCCAATGCGAAGGCCGTAAGGGGAGCGCGCGGAAGGAGCGTCGAGTCCGGCCGTGGTCTAACCTGAAACTCAATTCTGAATGGCAGCCTGTTGCTGTTCAGAAAGTATTAGGCATGTGCGAAGAGTGGATTTTGCAGGGGTGGAACGGCTGCGCCATTTGCGCCATTTTGCGCCAGACGCATTTGTCTGCGCCATCCTGCGCCATTTTGCGGAAACTGCGCCACAGCCAATACCTCGCGCCATTGTGCTCCAAATCGCACAACGTGCGCCAGAAAAAAATATATTTTGTCTTGGTTTCGGTTTTTATCGACTCGATTGACAACAATGAGTGCGTTTAGCTTGGTCGGCCTTGCAATTTTTTGTTCCGTTTATTTTCCCTGTGTATCCCGAGTCGGAAGCGCGCGAAAAACTCGGGGTCGGATTCCAAGCGCTACATCACCTGCGACTGGATTCTTATTCTTCAACCATAAGCGGTTAAGCAAGTTGGCCAAGGTGAGGTCGAGTCGTTAAGCGTCAGATTGCCTGAGGCTCTGCGGCCCGGGTTCCGGACGTCAGCCAGTTGACAACACATTAGCAAAATATTCCTTTTAGTGCTTCATTGTTAGAAGTTGGAACCGCATTCCTGCAAGATAAATCCTGGTATTTGATTTGATTGAACTGAAACGCGGTCCGATCCGAAACCTTGCCGGCCAGCAGCTCTCACACGAGCGGTAAATCTGCTCGGCGTACTTTAACCTTGCTCCTGCTTATCGCTTCGAATACGATAACTCCGTTAATCGTAGTCTGCTGCTTCGATATTGAGTTGCACAATAGGATAAACTCAAAATTTGTTGCCCTGTTCCTCCGCGCAACTGCACGTCCGTTGCTTACGCACGTCACGTGGTTCGCACATATAATTACTATGTCGAGCACGTGTGGGTTGTGCGATAAGCAGTGCTGGTTTGCATTTTGAGCAGCTGAAAGCCACTCAGAAAATATCAAGGACACTATCTTCAGAAACATATGGTACTTGCTTTTTGGTTCTCACTAAGGCCAAGTTTTCGCATCTGTTACACTGTTATCCCATCTACCTAGGTTCCTAACCACTCATGTTCATCTGTGCTGCTAAGCACAATTGAAATTGCTCCCGTGCTCGTCTAAGACACAAGCTGAAGTGCAATGAAAACTGATCTGAGCTGCTCCTAGCCTGCTCCAGAATGTAGTTTTAGCTGCTCCCAACCTGCTCCAAAACAGCTGTTTCAGCTGCTCCCGTGGCTGCTCCCAAGTACATTTCATGAGTTCCACCCCTGATTTTGAGTTTTGAAGGAATTCGAAGAGTTTTTCAAGACTCTCCCAATCGCGCACCATGAGGCTGTTCTCAGCCTTCCCCTGGTCCACTTCTAAGCTCTGTAATGCTCAACGATTTTAATACAACTACTTCTATGGACTGTGTCATGTAAACAACAATTTGTCACAGCTCTCCTAATTGAAGAGATTTATTAGTCCCCTTTGCTCTATAGAAATATTATTTTACCAAATTCATTTTGACAAAAACAACAAGAAGCACAAATGATGAACGCGGGTTGTCAGGGTATTGCTGCCTAACATATACTTTCGCATGGTTGCAGGAAGTTAGCCTTAGTTGAGTGTGCTTCTACTCGGCACCTGTAGCACATTGCAGGGAAGCAACGACTGCCTAGAGCCTCGCGGGTATTGCTTCCCTGCAGTGCACAGGTGCTTGGTGAGAAGCGCACTCAATGGGGCTAGCATGTCAAGACCAACGCTTCGATAAATATGAATATTGCAGTTCATCTTGAAGCAAATATGAATAGCGCATTATTCAAATCTGCTATTAGAAAATCCAAATAGTTGCACTGCACTAGAAGATATATCTTCTTGAAATGTTTGAATTGATGCCGGAGTTTCCTTTTAAGGACAACAGGTAGTTGACTGCTTTGGGGAATTACTGTGTTTAATCGAGTAATGAGGGCATTCTACAGGAGCGACCAAAAGGACCAACCTACTTGACATGCCTTTCAAGATTGAATAAAAACATACATACCTAAAATTTGGCATGCAAACATCATTTTGCAAGAAGTTTCATGTCTATCTTTTTGGAGCTCAAATAAGAGGTCGTGAAATATATGAAAGTAGTCATGCATTAAGCCAGCCTGTTTGTCGTCTGCACACTGGTCTGCGAGATCACTCCAGGTGGCTTATTAAATGGAAAGGCGCCGAATGCTATAGTAGAGGCTGGCGACAGAGCAATCGCGACAGGTAATAATTTCAACGAAATATATGAATGATGACCGTCTGGGAGTAAGCTCGCAAACCAGTGTGCAGACGACGAACATCTGGTATAGGACATAGGAAATGCACAGTTGCCATTTTTGCTTCATTTTTAATATATCACATCCTCCAAGCGCAGCTCTAGAAAAAATTTACATCAATCTTTTTGCAAAACAATGTTTGCGCACCCTATTTCAGGTATGTCTAGAATTCTAATCGTGCAAGGCTTGCCCAATGTGCTGGTTTATGGCCAATAATAGGGGTCTACAGAAGTGGGCCAGTGACTTAGGGAAAAAGATAATGTCTTCACCTGAAAATGCTATCAGTGTCGGTTGCACCTCGGTGGAGAATCGTTTTCTAGACATTCGTTATTCACCAGGTTACTTAAGGAAAATGCAATGAATGGCTGTATGCATGCTCTGCAGGAAAGTAGACTCGCTGGCCTTGTACATAAACAGCGCATCTAGTGCTCGAGATAGATACGGTAAAATGCCCGATGTACAACTGGATGCACAAGTTTGCAGCAAAGCGGGAAAGCAAAGAAGGTGTCGTCTCTAAAGGTCTTTACATAGTATTCACAGCGAAGCAAATATAATAAAGTGTAGGGTGCACCCAGTGGATCTTGCGCTGTAAAACAAGCCATAAAATCAGCACAGCTCACACATAGAAGCTAAAACTTTCACCGAATGCGCATTGAGGTGGTTCATTTTTAGCTCGCGAAATTTCCGGGCTTAGTTCTCTTCCTGTAGGAAATGAGATGAACAAACTTGCCAATGTCAACAGCGGGCGTGTTTGCAGACGATTGAGTTAGCGATGAACGTCACTTGTGGCGTAATCTCCCGACAAGCGCAGCGAGCAGACGACGCACCCGTCGTCTGATACGCCGCTCCTAATGAGAAATGGTGCCACAAGTTACATTCATCGCCATTTCGGTCGTCTGCGAACACGTCCATCGTTCACTTTGGCAAGTTTGTTGGCCTCATTTCTTTACAGGAAGAGATCTACACCTCGAAATGTCACGAGGTAAAATCCACCACCTCAATGCACGTTCGGTGAGACTTCAAGCTTCCTATGTGCAGGTGCCGATTTTTCGGCTTGTTTTAAGGCAAAAGATTTGCCGGGCATACCCTATATATGTGCACGGTCGAAAGTTCCTTCTATTGGTCGATGGTGGCTGGAACGCTGGTGGCGTTTTGCGTCGCTCCGTTGCAGAGGAGCGCGAGTGCAGCGTCCACGGAGGAGAGCGCTGGCACGAGGGACGAGTGCGTGGACGTGCAGGAACTGGAGCCCGACACGGCCGTGGCGGCTGGTGCGACGTAGCGCCCGTGCGGTGAGCTTCACTTTCCTCTTCTCCGGCCAGAACGCGGGAGCAGGGCACATATGGTGCAGGCCCGTCCACACTCCTGCGCTCGCTTCACGACAGAGTTCTCACAATCTCTTACGACAGAATGCAGAGTGCGCATGCCAGCGCCATCTATGTGGCGATCCTGGAATCTGACATTTTACCTAGACCGCGAAGATTTTGATGGTACTTTACTGAGGTCAAATGTAGCCATGCTGCTAGGTAGTGGGAGTACGTCATTTATAACATTGTCGAGAGGTTTTTTTCAAGCCATAAACGAAAGAACGATGCCGAAAGAAAATAGGAAATATACGCACCCTTCGTGTGTTTCATGGCAACCCGACAGATTGCATCAGTGTGCTTTTTAGGGCGAAGCTCCTTAGGGGCTAGCCATGTCCGTATGTCCCATCTGCCGTAGAGCTAGCGTCAGGTGCTCGTGCTTCTGCTCGTGAGATCACGTGCTCACGAGCACGTGAGCACATGCTCACGTGCTCGTGTAGGGCAAAACAAAAGAAAAAAAAATGATAAAAAAATTACGAGCTCTTGAGCTCACGTGCTCGTGTAGGGAAAAAAGGAATGAAAAAATGAAAAAAAATGTTGAAATCTGTTTGCGCAGCGACAGGACGAGTAGGGGGCTCTGAGATGTGGTAGTAACTCAAGACCTGGGGTTTCTGTCATGGATGAAATGTTGCATGTTGCATGTAGCCGCTCAACGTCTATACAGGAGAGGGCGCTGCGGTCAAATGCGTATATAATCGCGTTAAGCTTTGCATGCATTGGCTCAACGTTTATAGACGAGAGGGCGCTGCGGTCAAATGCTCAAATGCGTATATAACCACGTTCCATACCACACATTCTCTTTCCGACATGGATGAAAACGAACGAAAGGCTCGGCATGCTGCGGCTCAGCGTCTACGCAGACAAGCACCACCAGAGCTTCGCCCCAACCAACATCATTCACCACGTGGAGATGCGGTCAATTTTTTGTCATAAGAGATTTTAAGAGGTTTTAAGGGGCTAGAGATTTAACTTCTAAGCTACTAGAGTGATTGGAAGGAAATTTGCAGGGGATATTTAACATAAGATGAAAATGCTATTGTGCAAGCTTTCAGCTCTCTAGGACAATTCTGCGTAACTGCATAAGAAGTGTCACTCTTTGTCAAGAAATCAATGATATAAAAACGAGACCTATTATGCACCATTATTGACTGCTTGAATATAAAAAGGTGGATGTGGGCTTTCGGGCTATCTAGTTTTTATAACTCAAATGTAAATATTTCAAGAGGAGTCATTACCTCAGAATATGAGATGCATATCTGTCCTATCTCAGGTTTTGGAAACACAGTTTTTTCTCAGTGAGGACTTTAACTTAAAACAAAATAAAGTAGATACCCCGATTCCCCAGTAAATTTCAATTCAGAAATATCTTGATTGTGGTATAAGAATACTTTTACCTTCGAACAAAACATTCCTTCGTATGAAATTCGCAGCAAAAAGTGGAACTGAGAAAAATGCATTCAAACATTGAACTCCTTTACTCTGTTACTGCCTCACAAGGTGTTGAAAATATTTTAAATGAACATAACTTTCTGGGCGCATGGTTATGAAATTTAGTATAAGGGTGTATAATTAATTTCTAAGACCGAAAAACCCAAAGTTTGAAAAATTAATTTTTTCAAAAATGTTTGAAATTTAGGTTTATGTCCCCCTTTTAAGGCATTTTTGGTTCTGAGCGAGCTCTCGAGTGTGTGAACCGGTTTTAAGGCAACGACCAAGTCCCACGAAGACACTGGCAGTCTCTACCTCCGACTCTATTGCTGCAGAAACTTGTTCCCTAGCGTAGGATTTGCACCTTCCACGTCTGACAACGGAGGAATCTGGCAATCCGTCTGCCATGTTGCATCGTCGATGCTCAAGGTGTTGGTGATGTGTCACTCGACGACGAGACTTAAGATGGCGATGGCACTTCGGGTTCTTGCAAGGCGGGTAAATCCTTGGCCAAACTTTTCCAAGCTGGACATACTGCAACGAATTTAATTGTGACGTCCACAATTGGGTTTGAACAGATTGGAAGTGTCAATTACCTGCTGTCCTTGCGCGCGGCGCCGCCTTTAGGTCCTGGCACGTGCCTCGGCTGCACTGCTGCAATACGTAAAGTCTGCAACGTGTGCTGCCACAGATTCTGCGCACGACAAAGTTGAACCGAAGAATCGAAGCCTATTCTTACAATGTCATTTGAACGGTGCAGCGGTTCATTTTGCTGGTTCCCATCCCACTTCCTTTTCTCTAATAAGTGACACAATGCGATTGCGGCATGCCTTGGGCATCGGGAGCGGGACCTCTGGTCCTGGAGGTGCGGTTTGATAGAAAACCAATTTAGTGGTTTTTGATGATGCCCGGAAAGATTCAGAGTACATACCTTTAAAATTTAACCATTACACAGTTAATTACTCGAAAGTAATTGAGAACCGAATTATACCGCACATTATTAATTTTCCTAAATAGTCCCTTTGACAGGGACCAACTTAACTACATGAACCTTTTTTTCCGTGCGATGCATATTTTTTGACACCGAGCGATTTAGCCGGCATTTCCCACGTACACCTTTCCAAGAAAAGCCCCAAAAACAAGAGAATATTTTCCGAACTTAGAAAGTTCGAAGCTGGTTTCTCCCCACCATCACTGCTCACCCTAACCAAGCGGGCTGTCGTTTCGTCAGCAGCAGTGCCCGCCTCATGTAGGCGGGGCACGTCTGCCAACGCAAAGTCACATTTTTTCTCTATTTTTGCATTTCATTGCATATCTACACGAACACACCGCTCTGACACGACACCGCAGCAGCGCACGGCCGTCAATGAGGCTTATGTGCAAAGGCTGCACTTCGTGTCACTCTAGGCTGGTCCCTGCAGTGCCCACTCCCAGTGGGGGCAAATACGGACCCGTTTGTAAACAGCGTTTTGGTCCATACTTTCTCGAGGCCATTGAGAAAGCGCTGTATCATCTTTTGGGAGTAAAAACAAACAGCTGCAAGCCATTTTTGTGGAGTATGCGCGCGACAAAAACATTGTTGTTTTATTTTATGATAATTTTTCAGGCTTATACCGGCTCAGCTGTGCTTCAGTTGACAAAGTTCTTAACTGTCGAAACTAATTGACGACAGAGGAGTAGAAAGGCACGGGTATTCGCCGTGCACAGATGACGTATTTACCGGCGCATACAACAGTCCTCGCACGTAAAATACGGTGAGTCTCGTCATTTGAATAATATATTGTGCACACCACACGATGCTGCATCATCCAAATGCGGGTTCCTTTTGAGAAACATCTAAAATAACACGGTAGGTCCAGTCAATTGTGTCGACGTAGAAGTCACTTCACGACGATCAGATGACATCCAAGAGGAACTCGCTTCATTTCATTTCATTTAATTTATTGTACCCTCAAGGCCTGAAGGCATTACAGAGGGGGAGAGCAACAACAAAGGGTTAAAGCAACAACAAAATACAAATTTGGCACATTCAGTAACAAAAATCTTATCTCAATAGAAACATATTAAGGCACTCTCGTGGGCAAAAAGATTGGTGATGGCACATTTGAAAAGCTCAGTGTTCATGATTGGCAGCTACCGATCCAAGAAGGTGGTTCCACTCCTGGGGTGTACGAGGAACGAAGGATGAATAAAACATTGCCGTGATAGAACTTGGGATGCCCACTTTACGTTGATGATCAAGACGAGAGGAGACATAAAATGGACGAGAGATTAGCATGCCGCATAGTAAAGAATTATAGTAATAAACTTTATGAAACAAAGAAGAACGAGACGAGACTTCACAGCACGTTTCCTCCTCTCTTCGCTTCCGCCTTCTCAAGGCAGCGAGGACGCAGGGTCGTTCCCTCCTCCTTCTCGGAGAAACAAGATGTAAACATATCTTTCAAAACATATCCACACGTTATGGGGATTAATCTCCACGACGTGTGGGACGGCATACGTGGGCCAGACGGGCAGGTGCGTCAATGATCGCACCCGCGAGCACGCTGCCTCTACAAGAACGACGCCTTCGGGGGACCTTGCAATTCATTGCAATAGATGCTCGTGCACCCCGGCCTTCAATGACACTAAGATTTTGGCAAGGTACAAAGATAAAGTGTCGCGGGAATTACACGAGGCGTTTGAAATTAGGACCAGGGAGAAGAAGTGTATAAGTGACACGTCCCTGTCCTTACCTACGAATGAGTTTGAATTTTTGAAACGCGGGTTGAGCTGATAGGGTAAACGGGGTTTTTGTGGCTATATACCGTATTTACTCGCAGAATGAACGCACTTTTTTTCCGAAAAATCGAGGCAAAGTTGGGGGGTGCGTTCATTACGCGAGGTAAAATTTTTGCGTCCGTATTTACTCGCATAATGAACGGACCTTTTATCCCGCAAAAATCGACGTAACTTCTTATCTCTTTGCGCGCGGCGCGGCGACTCCAAAACCAAACTGCGATGCGCAAAAAAAAAAAAAATGCTCCTCTCCATGTTTTTTTTTTGCTTCCGTGTTTGTTTGTTTTTTTCCCCGCCTTTCACAAGTTGTTTTGTTTGCCCACGCTGCCCATGCATTCGCGACCTCGCTGCACCAGGATAGAAAAGTGCGTTCATTTCGAGGACTTCTCGCTTCTCTTTCCAAAGTGCGAGGAGGAGGCGAGGGCAGGATCATCATTATGTGCGCTTTGCTTAGGGGAGTGCTTCTCCGCTTTTCTTTCTTATCTCCTTGCGCGCGGCGACGCGCGACCCTGGAACCAAACTGCGTCGAGCAAAAAAAAAGAAGAAAAAAAAAGCTTCTCTTTATGTTTTTTTCTTTTCTCTTAATTCCGTGGATTTTTTTGTTTTTTTTTGCCGTCTTTCGCAAGCTGTTTTGCTTTGCTTAGGCAAGGGCTTCACCGCTTCTCTTTCCTATCTTCTTGCGCGCGGCGCGGACGCGCGACCCCGAGACCAAACTGCGCATGTGCAAGAAAAAAAAAAAAAAGCTCTTTGTTTTGTTTTTTTCTTTTCTCTTGGTTCCGTGGATTGTTCTTTCTTTACCGCCTTTCGCAAGCTGTTTCGTTTCGCTTTGCTTAGGCGAGGGCTTCTCCGCTTCTCTTTCTTAACTCCTTGCGCGCGGCGCGCTACCCAAAATCCAAACTGCGCTGTGCAAAAAGAAAAAAAAAGCTCTTTTTATGTTTTCTTTTTTGCTTCCGTTGGATCTTTTACAAGGCGTTTTGTTCGCTCACGCTGCCCATGCATTCGCGACCTCGCTGCACCCGGATAAAAAAGTGCGTTCATTTCGCGCGCGTGGGGGGAGGGGGTCAAAATTTTGACGCCCGAGTTGGGGGGTGCGTTTATTACGCGAGGGAAAAAAAAGTCGAAATTTTGAGAGCCGACTTGGGGGTGCGTTCATTACGCGAGTGCGTTCATTGTGCGAGTAAATACGGTAACATGTGAATTTCTCAATAAACTTCAGTTGACAGTGCGCCTTGTCCTGTTTCCCTTCGTCTGTGTCCCTGTATTTTTCGGCGCTTTTTGCTTGCAATGAACCGACTGGCCCAAATCTCCACTATACTGCACTTTAAGAGCGCTTTCTGCAACGGGCACACCAGCCACCGGTACGCACCTTCAAATCCCGAGCAAGCGCCCGCCCAAAAATCTGGACATGATTGTGCGAAGCTGGGAGACGGGCACCCCTTTGGTCTACGACGCGTAAGGACGTTTCCTTTGCGTATTTTCCGAACGTGACGAAATCAAGGGGTGGGCACTACAGTGCAACCCACTTATAACGATACCACATATAACGATGTACCGCTTATAACGATCAGTTTCTAGAGTTTCTCGACTGGAAATGATCAGTTTCTAGTCCAGATACAACAATAATCTGTTATAACGATTGAAATTTCCAGTTTTCTCATTATCGTTATAAGTGGGTTGCACTTTAGCTGCGGAACGGGCGGATGCTCAGTGTTTTACGGCGCTACGTCTTGCCAATCCGTTCGTTGCGCCCTTACTACACGAGGGAATGTAACTATTGGATCTTTGTATGCCATCGCATTTCGGGAACCATTCTCTAGGAATGCAAGTCTGTTGTAGTCATCCGCAATTGAGGAAATACAGGTCGTGGATGGTCTCGGCTGGCATCTCACCGTTGCTCCGCAGCCATTGGGATCGTGCCTTTAGCCAGCAAGAACGCCGAAGAACAAATCGCGAGGCGAGAAGCACGAAGACAACGAGCCGTGCCCCGCACATTTGTGGTTTATTCACATAGTGAAAAGTACTAATGACGTTTCCTCGCCATTTTTCGTTGTCACAATATAGAAACTAATTCCGCATTCGTTTTTCTGTGGTTGGAATATGCACTGCACACGTGCGAGACATTCTCCGTTCGACACGTCTTAATACAGACCAGCCGCACAGAGCTGAGAGGCTCGCTGCCCGAAGAACTTGCGCGGTATTGCACCTCGAAAATGCTGACCATTAAAAACACTGACCGACTTCACACACCCGATGACCGTAAGAGAATGGGTAAAGTTGATAGGACTGTCAGCCTGAATGTTTAAGTAGGGTAGTAAAGGTCAGTGTTAGACTACAGTAGAACTTAAAAATTCCCTTAAATAACACCGTAAATTGGCGGTGTTGCACTTGGGGATACAGCTTCTTTTCATTAATATTTTATGTTGTTCAAGTCCAATTTGACCATTAAGTAGTAAGCAAAAGACAGAGAGATGTGTCTTGCACAACAAAGTCATAACTGTGCCGTCTTGTGTAGTATGTAAAAAAAAAAAAAAAATGCAGTCTTTTCTTTTTCGGGAGGAGGAGGGGACTTTGTGTGAGTTTTCTATGTATTAAATATATTATAAAAATAGTTGTCGGCAGGGACGACTCGACCGGATTTCAACATCTCGGAGCATACTGGACGTTAGGAGCAGACGAAGTCAACCAAAGAGCGCAAAAAGCACAACATCACTGTTTGCGATTTTTCTAGATGTATGCTTTTGCTTCCTGATCCAACGAACTGCAGACGCTGTGATATCGCAGTTTTAGTCTGCGACCATGGGTATGCATGTCTTATAGTCCATGGGTTCTCAAACTCTTTGGTGCCAAGGGGTTATGATTTCCCCTTATAATACCCTCCCTTTCTGTGATGTTTTTGAGGCTCTGAGGGAACAGTGAATAAAAACAAACCTTCATCTGCCGGGAATGGCAGTCGAGGAGCCTTTCCCTGTGTTGGAATTGACGGGAGAAGGCAGTGCAGAAGCCTACAAACCTTGTAAACAGTAACAACATATTAGGGAAGTAGTGCATCAGGGGGCGTTTCAGACCTGCTAAGATCTGAACCGCGAAAAATTGGGAGCTCGAGGATCCCATGAGAGGACACCCTGGGGAAACCCGGTTTGAGAACCCGTGTTCTATATGTACCGCGAGAACCCAGAGAGTGAACCCACTCAAAATTTTGATGATGTGAAACCGGTGGATGGGCACTCCTCAGGTCAACCATATGTAAAAGTATGTCCTTCCTGTATATTCCGAATGTAACAAAATTGATGGGTGGGCACCAATTGTGCAATGGGCGGATGCTCATTATTTTACGGTAGTCGCCGAGGGGAGAAGTGTCGGTCGTCTCGCCTCCAGCGCGAGTTTCATACCTTCGATAAAGCTTTGGTGTATCGCGAGTGTCGAGCAGCCAAAGCACGGTGCGAGGCGACCCGTGCGTGTTGGAAACTGGGTTTTGGAAAGTGACACTCCGCGTTTCTCACTTTGTGGCGGACTATTGTCTTCGGCAGCACTCCGGCCTAAAGTGAGACGAGACATAGACCTACTTCGGTTAAGGCGGGAAGGCCTTCGTCACACACAAACAATTCCAGGGCACCTACAGGCCTCGTAATAGTTTTACTAATCTTTTATATATTTGGAGTCTATGATACACGTCATGATACAGCTCGTGACACGTGTCGTGCTCAAGGAGTCTTCTGCCTGCAGGTTGGTGGTGGAAGAAGACAGCGTCCGCCTCTACCACTCGTTGGACAACAGCCGCGTGTACCAGGAACGCGACCCCCAGTGGGTCGAACTGGACGCGGAGCGCGCCCCGCGGTGGAAGCCCTCCTCCACGCCTACCCAGGCTACCTCCGCATCCACGAGCTGCCCCTGGAGGGCCCCACCGAGTGCATGGAGCTGGCCTCCCTGCTGTACGACCGCGGACTGCTGCTGACGCGGGAGCCGCTCGATCCGTCGACTACGACGACGACGACAACTAGGGCGTCCTCTCCTTCGTCGGTCGTGTGCCATCGTAGGAGCCGCCAGGGGCCGCTGACCGCGACAACTACTATGGTCTGCTGCGGGTCAAGAAAACCAGGACAGGCACCTCCCACAAAGCCCCCACTGTTTTCACTTCAGTAGAGCGAACGCTGGAAAGAAGAAAAGTGGAGAGAAGGAAACAAGCAATAATGGTGACCAGGAAAGTGTTGTGGGAGAGCTTTGTTCCACTTTTCTTAACCCGCAACAGGCCGTTGTGTTGCGTGCACGGAGTTTGTCAGCCACTCTACGACTACGGTGACCCCTTTTTTGCTGGGTTTCTCAGTTCGTCGGCGACTGAATTTTTCTTGCGGCGTGGCCCCGCTTCGAGACTTGGACCCCTTCTTCTCCATGTCGAGCTTGGGTGCCTCGGTCCGTGTGTGCCAAACCAGGACCTGCGGGAAGGGTACTCTGTAGCATGCTCTCGAGGGGCAGAATTAAACCATGTGCACGTGAGACACAAAGGCGGTCAGAGCTGGTGGAAGGGACTTGAAAGGAAACCTTCCTCAACACCTCCGAATGACAGCTGGCGTTTTGCCGTAAGACTCAACTCGTTCCAGCTTCCTCGGCTCTTTGAGCAAAATGTCGACTGCCACTCTCAAAAGTGAGTTGTACACGATTTTGCGCACGCTAGCGTTAAATTTAGTGCTTGCGTTAGTGCACGCTACGCAAAAGTTTTATCATAGCATTTCTCCGCCACAACCGAAAAGCCCAAGCATCTCGCGCTTGCAACGCTCACCAAGATACAGTAACAATTTGTATTTTACGCACAAAATGCTCTAACTTAAAAAAAAAAGTTTCTTGGTCAAGAGTATTATTTTATATTTTAGATTTGTTTCGGTATCATGTCCGCTCGCGTCAGCTTGGCGAGAGGGTCTCTCATGTACTGACTTTCGCCAAGAAACGTCTGCGCATCGCAAGCAGCAGAGTTGCCAGCATCGTTGCCCACCTTGCTGGGCCTTCCAAATCATTTGTTACGTGCATCTCCCGTAGGAGTGCAATGTCGTCCTGTATTGAAAACCGCAGCCGTGAGGATGCCGCTGACGTCGTGCTCACAGGAGGCCGCCATTTCCTAAAACTGATCGTCTTGGCTTTAGCCAACTTCTCGTGAATCACGAATCCGCCTTGGAGAAACGCACACTCTTTGCGTATGCACGCGATTTCCGGAATAATAGCGCACACAAAGTGGCAACAACGTTATTTTAGAACTCCCCAAGAACCCAAAAGGGGACCTCTTTGAAGCCTCTGAGTAACAGCTCATGTTTTGCCAAGGTTCAGCTTCAGCTTCTTAGGGAAACAGCAGCTGCTACTCTCGGGCTTCTGAGAGGTTTCCTTTGCAAAATGTGGGCTTGCAGCAAACTACCAAAGAGACTAAATCTGTCTCATTTGTGTTGTTACGAGTACCTAAATGTTTTATTACACTGTAAACTGCTTTCCAAAAGTTTTGCCGTGTGCGTCAGCTCTTTGCTGGAAATTCGCCTCGTGAAGGGAAACGATGCAACATCTCTACTGAAGACTTATAAAAACCTGTTGCTACAAACTAACCTCATTCAGCAAAGCCTCAAAACCTTCTAAAAATGGGATGGTTGAGAAACAAAAGCACTCTTCGGGAACAAACTGCCAAGTCACGACAGACGTCAGGGATTGAGATAAGCATACTGATTTGCTCACTAATTTTGCTTAATTAACTTAACTAGCACAGTTTAGTGGCAGTGTTGAAGGCAAGTTGGTAGCTTCTGAAACAAAACAATCTCATTTGATTTTAAAACTGTGAGAAAGTCCCTCAATTCCCTGCAGCGCAAGAAAAGTCTCTCTGCGCTTCTCTGCAGGAAATGCACTATTCATGCACATTTCTACAGAAAAAAACTCGAGTTTCTTGCGCTGCAGCGGCCAAGGAGGACTTTCTCTTCTGTTCTAAAAACGGATAGGGGATCTCTTTTAAATTTCTTGAGCCACGAATTTCCTTGGTACTGGCCGCCCAACTGTGCTCGACATCGATGCAACAAATATGTGTCTTCCGTATGATTTCAGCTCAACCAGCCTTGAGGTGCAGCGCCATGGGAAAGGATGTGGGTTCAGTAACAGCTTTCTCGGTGAGATCTGCTGGGCCAGGTTAACGGCATAGGCGGACAATACGGCAAACAAGTTTGTCCGCTCCTTGTGTAGGGATACAGTGACATCACGGCACCGAGCTTTGACTGGAAGATGAGGTGGGCACACCGAGGCCTTTGTGTCTACCCACTGCGTCCTCCAATCAGAGCGAGCACGTCCATCCGCTCCTTGTACGGAAGGATGCAGCGGCTAGCTACATGCGTCTGTCTGCTAGTCGTGGCAGTGGCTACCCCGGGCCTTTTTACGGCTTCAGGAATTCCACCGGTCCCTAATAAACGAGGACTTGGCCTTTGAGAAAAGGGAGATGAAATAGCTCGAAGGGTACATTGTTTTTAGTCAACTACCAGACATTCTACTACAACGAAGGAGGAACTCGACAAGGCGTCGTATGCCACCCACCGAAGAGAACGGCGTCTGCTGGGGTGGAGCTTGTCGTGCAAGTGGCCATTCCCCCTGACCTTGTGACGCTGTGAGTGTTGTGCCGTGAGATGGCACAACACGACGGGAAAGGCTGCAAAGTGCGCGACCGTGCCTCGCAGGCCACACGAATGAGTTCGCTTTGCATTCTTGAAACTATCGAGCTGGTGAGTTCAAATCCTGCTGGGGACTGAAGTCTTTCTATATGGTTCCCTATGGGCATGACGCTTTTCGAGTCAGTTTTCTTCACAGCCAAACGTTACCAAACTCCATGATAATCGGCCGATAAACACAGTGTGTTAATATAATAGCAACATTAGAAAGGAGTGAATCAAGTCATCGAACCTTTAGTGTGACCTTGCGGAAGAGTAAGCGGTCTTGTCAGTATCTCTCACCTTATCTCACTATTTACTCGCAGCTTTACCAAAGGTGCAGGGGACGAGAGCGTAACACAAGCAGTTGGGGAGGAGGGAGAAGGAAAATTTCCCCAACCTGGACCCTTTGTAAGTCCCAAATGTCGCTTTTGTTCCCAGCGGAAACTACTAGCTTGTAACTCAAAATTCATACAAAAGGAGCTTTCCTCTCCCCGCATCCACAGTGTTGTGTGCAACTAGCGAGCTAGAGCTGGCATTGCTCTTATGTGCGGAAAGCACTTTAGTACCTCTCTTGCGCACAAAGGGATCCACCCTGGTTGACTTGCTCGCCGAAAATCTCCAATTCCGACTTGGACTCGTACAAACCGGACATTATTGTTTGCCTCCTGCTCAATGCCTATGCAGAAACTGAGCGCACACAACATAAACCAAGTAGAATAACGTCGGCTCCAATGCGGACCATCGCTACGGTGTCATGCAACGCATCCCTGACTGGTGTGTCTGGCATCCCGTTCCACTTCTGGGACTGTGAAGCTGGGAAGGAACCTGCAGTGGAACAGCCACTGCCGCATCTACCACTGCTGCCCTACCACTGCCAGCATCGCGGCCGACAGCACGATGCCTCTATGGCGTCATGCGGAAATCGAGGGACCGCTTCTTTGGGACGTGGTAAACAGATGGGCCGGACACGCGTTCCAGGCACGGTGCCACTATGGCTGGGAGCGATCCCTCATCTGGCGCGCGGCGTGACTGGCATCAGACCCTCATCCATACCCACCTGGGAGCAGTTGCGAGCCTTGGGCTCGAGCTCGTGCAATCCCGCCACCAGGCGTCCCAGCAGGTGGGACTCCTGCATGCCCCTTGGCAGCCCCAGCCGGAACTGGGCCTGGGGACGCCCCAGAAGCAGCTTCAGGGACACCGCAAAGCCCGCCATGTCCACTGGAAAGGGCCTGCAGCAAATGACCAAGCGAGACTTTAAGAAGGAATCGATGCCGGTTCATGCATTTGTGTGCGGTGTGCTTGAGTCGTTGCGCTCGATCACGACCTCTTATGAGAGAACGCCTTGGCACACTGGTACCATCTGTCACCTGAAACTGTGTGCATTGCTAGACCACGGTGTAAGATACCTTTAGGTGAAAACGCATGGCACTGCAACACGGTCGACCAGATAAAGTCCTATTCGCTCCTGCCTGAGTAGCCTATACTGACTCTGTCTCCGCTGGCCAAACAATGCAACTGTCGAAAGAAAAAAACACACAAAAAACTGCTTGTTGTGGCATTTGGGCACACATGCTTTCAGCTTGGTGCATCTGCTCCAATCTTGATAGACGCTGGCTCGCACGCTGCGCCAGAGATCTCTCCGCTTCAATGCGTTCTGTAAAACTGTTCTTGCCGCCGCTGAGGCGAGAAGCTCTGGTCAACGTAGGCTGCGTCTAAACAACACGGGTAGCCTTGTGTTTAGTACCACGTGATGTGGCACACTCAGAATATGACCTTATGAACAAGCGTGCCTCCCACAGAGAAGCTCGGGAAACCCGGCCTGCGATGGGCAACCACTATCTAACCATCAGAGTCATGTGGTCGCCCCGTTTACAACCAAGGCGAGGAGAGGACTTTGAATGGCAGCTACGACACACCTGGTGTCTGCAGCTCTATACCATATTGCACCGTGCACTAGACTGAAGGCTTTCGCAGCATTTTCTATATCAAATCCATGCGCTATCTACGAGGAATGGTTGCTTATCACATTTTGAGAATCATTGTAACCCACGGTGAAAGAATGGTGCCTAAATATTGCAAAAAATAGAAACTAAGATCGAAAATGTTTCAAGGCTCACCGATAGATAATGCAGGTGCGTTCTCTCGTTGCATGCAATTGCGAAGAAACTCAACGTGCACTCGAGCACGACCCAAACGCTAACGTGCAAACCAGCCTTCGAGGTGCCAGGGAGAGGTGAAACGGCCTGCAGCAAAGGGTTGCAGTTGGAGACCAGGGAGACGGTAAATTCGCACTGTGGTCTAAGTCGTGCCTCTAGTCAAAGGAGGTTTTCAACTGACTCTTTAGTACTAACTAGTGATGAATTGAATCTGCTGAACTTCAGATTCGGCAAAGTTCCGCACATGCCAAACTTTAGACAAGAAGCTCGGCCAAGATTCGTCAAAATTCAGCAAACGTCTGCACACGTGCAAGAACGCGACGGGGATTTGCAAATGGATACTGTGCAATCATGCAGTTACCATCCTACAGTGTAGTACTATTAGTGGTTACGTTGAGCTCTGGAGTAAATGGTAACTGTGTGTTCGTCAACCTTTGTGAGTGAGGTTCTCTTCAATATTTTCTGCTTCAAGAACAAAAGACCGACCAGAAATTGACGCAATCCACTGTGCAAGTGACAAATGGGTGCGTTAAGCTCATGCTCTGGAGTGCGAGAGTTTGGTCGTTTGACGTTCCATTCAATAAATGCACAGGAGCACCATAAAGAATGGGAGCGCTGCCGGAGACTCTCCGTGCACCCGAGTATTTATCGGAGCGTGAGTGACTTCTTCGTGGCCCGCGACATCACGCCCGCAAACAAGAGTGGCTGGCAGCTGACCGAAACATTGCCGAGACGAAGGACGCTCCCGGATCGCTACCCCTTTTCAGTTGAATAGTGCTTAATCCAGCAGGTAAAAACAATCCGATTTGAAAGCCAAGACAGCAATAAGTGTTCGGAAAAGGTTTGTTCGTGCATCTCGCCTGAAAAGAATTCTATCTATCAAACGGTAGTGTGCCGATAGCTCAGCGACAGAAAAGTTGTCGAGATGAGACATTCGGACTGCTGCCCGTTTTAGAATGCTTACCCCAGCGAATAAAGGTACTTGGATTGGAAAACCAAAACATCAGTTAGTGTTAGCGCAGCGATTGATCATGCATCTTGCCTGAAAACGAATTGACGTGCTATTTGTGCTACCTATTGAACGGTGGTGTGCCGGTATCGGCGGTAGAGACATCCACGGGTTCTGCCTCGCGCTGCAAGACGGAACCATGGAGCATCTGACATGTTTAACAGTTTCCTGCATCGACAAGCGAGTTCAAGAATGTTGTCTTTCGTTTAAATCTGAACAGCATGCATGGTCAATAAATAGATTGGTCAAGGTAACTTTCCGTATATGTAATAGGATGAGTCTTTCAACCTTTCACGAATATTAAAGCATTCATAGAAACTTTCTAACATCACAGTCTTTATTTTTTTATACTTGCACTCTGCCACTCCACAGCGGTCTTAATTTATTTATTTTCTACACATTTCGGCTTCTGCGACCTGTATCCACGAGATGCCAGGTTCAGCCATAAGTCATAATCATGCGATCCGAAGTGGCTGATGCGGCTCGTCGATAGTTTCGGTGTGTCACTTTCCTGTACGCTGTGCTCCGTTAAGTTGCTGCGCTTCGCCGGAGTAGGAGTTAAGGAACGCGGACTTAACGCGCCCAATGATGCGGGCACTTTGTGGATAAAGTGATTTTCATTTGATTTTTTCCGGGATGCGATGAGGCAAACAGTCAAATTGACGTTTAGTGTTTCTACAGCGTAAGGTCGGTCTGCCAGGATGGGGCGACACTGATTTACACTGTAGATGAGCAATATTGCCAGTGCAGTACGACTGCTAACCTGGGGTCTTTAACGTGCTCACGCAGTAGTGATACACGACCGCAGGCTGGTACGATGCTCATCCAGATCGAAACGGGTAGGGATGGGGCTCGAACCCAAGATCCCTGGGTTCTGCAGCGCGAACTCCTCGCTCCACTTGCGTCGAGCTGGGTGTGCGGCTTGAGCCCACTCAGCCACCGATTCCCCGGATGCAACGAAATAGTTGCAACATTGACTGACAAGAACTTTAAAGCACACCTACCCGTATAGCAATCCTGTTTTTGGCTCGCAAGTGGTTTGTACCAAAACAAAACCAATATTGCTTTTTAATTAGCGTATTTCGCGGTTTTCATCCATCCGCATAGAACTAAACACGGAACTATCGAGCTCGAAGTTGCACATCCAACATTGGCAACCTTCCCATCTTCCTAAACGTCTATGTGTGTCCTAACGTTAGGAACCGGCACTTTAAAAGTTAAAAACGAGGCGTTACAGAATACGGGAGGCACACTTTTGTGTGCCTCCTGTAATAAAAAACGCATATCTACAATAATATTGGTGTCTATTCTGGTGAAGGTTCCAGCAGCAGTTGCATTCACTTTCGCACTCGAAATGGTGACTCGAGAAAAAGTAAAAGCACAATGTTACTGCCTTTATTTTTTTTTTTTTTTTTGTATGTACACACTTGTAGGCTTGCGCTGATGAGGCCTCAAATCCGAAACTCGCGTAGCATGATTGTGCCTGCTACCCAACCTCGTTGTAACACAACTTGCAGAAAGTCGCTGTATACTCTTGCCAGTAAACACACAAAAATGACACCGACACAAGTATCTTGAAGAATAACACCGTATTTAGTAATAGGCTACAAGCTACACGTTTAAAGAGACCTGAAATCTTTTTTGCACGAATAAACAAAATATCAACTTTTAGGTCTGTCAAAAATGTATCTTTGCCAAATCCTTAAAAAAGTTTGTTAAAAATTCGGCTTTGCCGAATCCCAATATTCGGTGCCAAATCCTGGATTTGAGCACCACATTTTTTGATTTGGCAAAAGTTTGATCCATCACTACTGGTACTACATACATCTTCTAAAAATTAAAATAAAAAATGAAGTAAGGTTTACTAGCTTCATGTTGTGCTGACCCAGAACATGGGTCCCACTGAACAGTTTGTGAGGTGGCTTTTCTCTCTTTGGGAACCACTCTTATCTCATTAATACTGAACGTTTTCCAAGCAGTATTTGTGCCACATGCACACTCCTTGGAACCGTGGGTAATCAAATGGCCATGTCCCGCGTTCTTCAATGGACATGGTCGTTTTCCCCATGTCCGTTCTTCCAACGGACATGGAGAAAAACAAACCTAGAAAAAGAAAACCCAGACTTTAAGAAAAATTAACTCCGAAAAGCACGGAACCTCAATTAATAAGCAGACATGCCTTGCCTGTAGTGGCGCAAAACTAGCTATAGTATTATCGACAGTAGAAGATGAACCTAGCTATCAATAGTAAAACTACCAATAGTACTATCGATAGCCGACCATTCAAAAGCTATTGATCATACTATTCATAGGATGCTATTAATAGTATACTATCAATAGACACTGTGAAACTTTTAATAGTATACTACTGATAGTTAACTATCATATACTATAAACTTGACTAAATTCACAGGACCTGTTTTCGCGAATCGCCTACAACTCGGCGAAAAAATACGTCCTGCAAACAATTCGGGCAAATATGTGAACGCTACGGAAGCTGGGCCACTCGACCCAAGCGAAAATTAGAACTCCGACGTATCAATCTCAAATTTTCAGCTTAGGCCCGACCTCGCTAAAAAAAAATTTGAGCCCGCGAAATTAAGTCGCTTACAGTATATATAGTGTATATATATATATACATGCCACACTCGTATACAGAATCGATTGACGATTGATAATATTGATAGTCAATTGAGAGCCAATAATCCATAATTGGTTTCAATAGATTTTTTGATACTATTGATAGTTTTAGGAAAGCTACTGATTTTAAAAAACTACAGATAGTACTGAGTCAACTGAGGAATAGATTTGCGTCACTACCGTATTTACTCGCATAATGAACGCACTTTTTTTCCGAAAAATCGAGGCAAAGTTGGGGGTGCGTTCATTACGCGAGGTAAAAGTTTTGCGTCCTTATTTACTCGCATAATGAACGGACCTTTTATCCCGCAAAAATCGACCTAACTTCTTATCTCTTTGCGCGCGGCGCGGAGACTCCAAAAAGCCAAACTGCGATGCGCAAAAAAAAAAAGCCCCTCTCCATGTTTTTTTTTCTTGCTTTTGTGTTTTTTTTTGTTTTCCCCGCCTTTCGCAAGTTGTTTTGTTTGCCCACGCTGCCCATGCTTTCGCGACCTCGCTGCACCAGGGTAGAAAAGTGCGTTCATTTCGAGGGCTTCTCGCTTCTCTTTCCAAAGTGCGAGGAGGAGGCGAGGGCAGGATGCCTTCATTATGTGCGCCTTGCTTGGGCGAGTGCTTCTCTGCTTTTCTTTCTTATCTCCTTGCGCGCGGCCCGCGACCCTGAAACCAAACTGCGTCGTGCGAAAAAAGAAAAGAGCTCCTCTTTATGCTTTTTTCTTTTCTCTTAATTCCGTGGATTTTTTTTTTTTTTGCCGTCTTTCGCAAGTTGTTTAGCTTTGCTTAGGCGAGGGCTTCACCGCTTCTCTTTCCTATCTTCTTGCGCGACGCGCGCGGCTCGCGAGCAACCTGCGCTGTGCAAAAAAAAAAGCAAAAAAAAGGCTCCTTTGTTTTTCTCTTTTCTCTTGGTTCCGTGGATTTTTTTTATTGCCGCCTTTCGCAAGCTGTTTTGTTTCGCTTTGCTTAGGCGAGGGTTTCTCCGCTTCTCTTTCTTAACTCCTTGCGCGCGGCGCGCAAACCAAAATCCAAACTGCGCTGTGCAAAAAAAAAAAAAATCTCTTATGCTTTTTTTTTGCTTCCGTTGGATCTTTTTTTATTTTTTTAACGCGTTTCACAAGGCGTTTTGTTCGCTCACGCTGCACATGCATTCGCGACCTCGCTGCACCAGAATAGAAAAGTGCTTCATTTCGCGCGCGTGGAGGGAGGGGGTCAAAATTTTGACGTCCGAGTTGGGGGTGCGTTTATTACGCGAGGGAAAAAAAAAGTCGAAATTTTGAGAGCCGACTTGGGGGGTGCGTTCATTACGCGAGTGCGTTCATTATGCGAGTAAATACGGTGCCTTGCCTGCCTACTCAAACAGTTGCTGCCAACAGAAAACTGCCGTCTGACCGAAACAGTGCTCCCGTGTAACGGACAATTATTTTTGTCCCCTGTGGTGGTAGGGCACCGCAAAGCAGCGAGACTGCGACCAAACATTCGTGACGAACAACCCTCGAGCTCTGCAGAGCTACCAGGTTTTACCACATGACGACCACCGTGAAGCCACTCTCCCCGACACGGCGACTCTGCACAAAGGGAGAGCAGCGATCCTCACCTGCGTGGCTTCCAGACGGCGTTCCAGCCGACCACCCTTCCGTCCCGCACCAGCGGCTTCTCCACGACCAGGCCCCCGACCAGCCCCACGGGCCAGACCGAGACGGTGCGGGTGTCACGCATCTGCATTGCAATACTTATATATCAGACGAATATGTATGGTAATGTGGCTATACAGTCGGGTCCCTCACAATGTGGAGGTCGGCGGACCCCTTGGGGTCCCTGAAGGCCTTCCTGAGGTCACTGAAGCCCTCAATTTTCAATCAAGCCAAGTAATAAAACTTTTTTTTTTATTATTCATGCTGGCTGTTTTACAAAGCTAAATAGACTGAACCGTGTGTGCCAAGTGAGTAGGGCTGATTATTCTCCATTTCGGAGCTTCAGAGTTGTTCTGCACGCATTTAGTTTTTCTTCTTATTTACCCATTTGTCATTGTAATAGTTCAACAGCTCTAACAGTTGCACAACGGTCATAACAGTTCAGGGAGGGGCAACTAAATGGCCAGGTTGTAATGTCTCGACACTACCAAGTGGCAAAGCCGACAACCACGCTAGCTTTTATGTCGCCTTGGCCGTAAAGAAAATGTAGACGTCAAAACGTGGCGTCTCAGGAGCTCTCGACATGCGTTACAACCTGGCCGTTTAAGTTACCCCTCCTTGGAGTCGAATAGGCGCAGGAACGATGGGGAATTTGGTTCGACAGCTTGCAGCCATACTTGCACGGAGCAGCTCTCCATATAAAATAGGCGCTAGAGTTTTGTTGCAGTACCCCTTGAGGTGGGCTTTGCCTAGAGAAGTACTTCCTGTTTTGTGCAAAAAAAAAAATCTAATCTTTGAAGAATGTAATTATTAGGTTCATCAACTTGTTTTCAATGCTTCAGTGCTACACAAAAGATAGATAGACATCTGGACACTTTGAATGCATTTTTCTACACTGGCGATTCTTCTGCCCTTGCTAACACGAGCTGTGCAAGCGCAACCAAAGCACCGCAGAAAGCAGCAGGCTGGCGCTGAAGGCGGAGCTTTTCTCAGCGGTTGCATCGCACGCTTTGCTCGCTTCCGAAGCTGCAGACAACGAAGTTGGGGTAGTCGGATCCGGGGCAGTCGACTTCAGTCGGGGCTCGCCAACAACGGGCAAAATAGGCAAGAAGTTGTGTGGATGGCTCCGCCTAGGAACAACGAATAAAAGCTTGGGCACTAAATTTTGAATTCTGATGAGATTCGCAGTTCATCGAACTTTCAAGATGGCAGGTTCGCAAGTTTTTAATACTTTTCGAACTTTTCAAGAAACAAATTCGAAAGTTAGAAAATTGTTGAATTTTCGAAGGTTTGTTAATCGCGAATTTCTTAATGCATTAAGTTCGAAATGATCGAATTTTCAAATATAAGAAGTTCGGAAATTCTAAATAATACAATTTATAAACTCAAAGTTTGCCAAAGCGTACTTCGAACCTTTCGAACCCCATGGTTCGACCTTCAAACCTTTGGTTCGAAAAAAGTTTGCGGTATCTCTAGATATTACTGCAAGTGCTTTTCGGTTTTAACCAAGTTTATATTTTTGATATTGGCAGATATCTATTGGCATTCTTTGGTTAAATTCGGAAAGTTTTAGCCCTAACTATAACGTCTCAACTCTACCGGGCTCACATATTCCATGTGGGCACGTCTCGAACTTCTTCCTTCATCTGTCACCAGAAGGCCACCACCAGTATGGCACAGATACCATACCAAACACAATAACAGTGGCCAACGTGGCCAGACTGAACTTTAGGATGGGTCTATTGTCAGAACGTGAACATGATTTGGGAAATGCGGTGGGGGTGAAAAGGAATGCAAGGAGAACCCGGAGGATGCACGAAGACGAGTCAAGGTGCAATATATACGCGGGAGCGGACACTGTGTGCGTCGCAGCAGATAAAGTGCTCTCGTTGCCTTCGTTGCAAGGCGGCACTACTGGATGACTCTTCTTCAAGCGGCTAATGGTAGCCTATTGCAGGCCTGGTTTGCCTTGCTTCTCTATGGGAGACACGCTTGTCTTTAAAGTTGTTTCTTAGGGTGTGCCACGTCATATAGAACATGGCACTTGCGCTACGCCTGTTGGTTAGCACAGCGTCGCCAATGACCCTGGTTTCGTGCCTCGAAGGCAACAAGAACAATTTTATGAACGTGTTGAAACGGAGAGATCTCCGGCGCATGGTTCAAGCCAGCATCCGTCGAAGGTCAGAGCAGAATCACCGAGGGGAAAGTGCACACAACCGGGTGCCACAGCAATGAAACACTTTTTTAAAATGTTTTATTTATTTTTTTTAGTTGTGCTGTATGGCCAGCGAAGACGCCGCCGGCATAGGCCTCTCGGGCGTGTGTCAATAGGACTTCATCTGGTCGATCGTGCCACAGCTCTCGCCGCACTGCGTATCCTCGCTTAAAGAGTGTCTATTGGAAAGAACTCAACTTGCTCGTCTTGTCTTTTTTCACAAAATTTAGTATTCCTTTTCTAATTTTCAAAAAACCAACTGTCACCCGCCATCTCACATCTCCATTCATCATGACCACAGTCTAAATATTAAACCTCTATTTACGAGGAACTAATGAATTCCAAAATTCCCCACTTCCTATTGCTATTACTAACTGGAATTCCCCTCTAGAATCCATAATATGTGAATCTAACCCGAAGACACTCTGTGAATTCTGTAAAGCACACCTGAAAAGTGTTTATCTTTAACATGTTTATTTGTTAATACCGTGTTTGCACGATTGTAACGCGCCCTCGATTGTAATGCGCAGGTATATTTAGTCCTCAAATATTCGAAAAATAACTTGTAGCCGATTGCACCGCGCAGGTAAAAAAATGAAGGGTGAATACCACATACCTGAAAGACACATTTTATGGAATGAGTAAACTCACACATACACTCGAAACAACCACACTAGACTGTCTTCGAGCTCTGGAAAGCGTCCACGTTGGGGGCCTTTGAACCCTTTCCGCGTAGCTTTGCAGACGAAAATCCTGGCCCGTTGTTTACGCCAGTCGCGCACGCACGTCTCCGGGACGCCCAATGCTCGTGACACAGCTCGATTGCGTTCCTGTTCCGCAAGGATGATGACTTTGCGCTCGAAAGACGCCTCATAATATGAACGTGCCTTTTCTCCGAGCTGAAACTGGAGTGACCGGTCTGACAATCGGGAATGCAAAAAGATGGCGTCACGTCGAGTTCACTTTAGTTGGACCACGTGATAGAGAGATGGATAAATAGATAGTGGCTGTACAGTGCTAATCACACTTGTCTATAACGCGCGAGCGTGTGGCTTTCTCCGGGGAGCGCTAGACTGGTGGCATTCGCGGAAACTAAGCTAGTCACGTGGCGCTACATGGAACGGCCCGCTCGAGGGGTGTCCTGCCCACTCTATCAGCTGGTGGCGAACGTGGAAGGCTGCTCGCATGCTTTTTACAAACATCATTGCTCGAACGATAAACAAAGTAAAGCATGAAGGCGTATCAACGATGTCCCCATCAGAAAACAAAAATATAACATAAAGCACTTTACTTTTATCGCTTATCAAGCTGATAGAGTGGGCAGGACACCCCTCGAGCGGGCCGTTCCATGTTGCGACACGTGACTAGCTTAGTTTCCGCGAATGCCACCAGTCTAGCGCTCCCGGAGAAAGCCAGCACGCTCGCGCGTTATAGACAAGTGTGATTAGCACTGTACCTTTGAAACAGGCGGTAGCTCGCGCCACCTAGCATACTATGTGGCCATGACGGGGTTTTGACTATTTTATTTCGGTTCATGGGTTCGATTGTAACGCGCATGCAAATTTGGGCTCACATTTTCCGGAAAAAAGTGTGCGTTATAATCGTGCAAACACGGT
>JAZHYW010049630.1:0-26343 GCA_037355805.1 Ixodes ricinus | reverse complement strand
GTGGCCAACGTAGTATAGGTTCTGAGGGGACGACCCCGTGTCGGTAGGCTTTTAAAGAAATGCCACAGGTAGGTAGGAGGTTGCGACGTTGTCCGTTTGTTTTGTTTTGTTTAGAGCGGGCTGTTCCTATGAGACGTCTTACTGGGCGCACATGAGTTTGTGCGCCGTGCCATCTGTAGTATTCCTGAGACTTTAGTCTGTATTGGTATACATTTGACATTTCTTCAAGCGCTATCTTTTTGTTATTTTTTACCGGGAATCCTAACCTGACATCGTTCCCAGCAAGAACAACGCCTAATAAGGATTTACTGACACAAAACCTTCTCATCTCACTGATGGGTGGGTGACATGGCAGTTTACACTTTGCGACTGTCAGTAAAATGCATTGAAAAACAAAGCAAAATTACCAATCCTGATCCTATGCCCATGCTGCACAATTTTAAGTGCTTGAAGTTCAGCAAACAATCCTGCAGTAAATATATCGTAGGTGTGAAGTCTTGAGCTATTGTGGTTGTTGGGTTTCGTCCCCTATCCTTGAGAAAAAAACACACGAGCTCAATGGTTTTGGCTTACATATTTTCAATGAAATGTATCGTGTTCATTTTATGTTTAACATAATCAAAAATTGTTTGTGCCATTAGCATTTTACCTGAGTGTTTTCTTGCTCTGTAGCAGATGCAGTTTGTTGTCTTTGCCGTTCTTAAGAAGTCACGATATCAGAGTGTGTTCTAGAGCTTTCCCATTGTAGGAAGCGCTTGAACGCAACAATAGAGTACCGGATTTTGTAAACGCGCGTAGACAGATTGATGACGTTCCGATTACCTGTGAAGTGGCTTGGATTACACGCCTCTGGGAGCCAGGGTCCCCTCACTCTGCTGATCAGAGACGAGATCAGGGCGGCCGGCTGCGCACGCTGTTCGAACACAATTGTTTCCTTTCTTGATTTTTTTGCTCATTTAGCCTGGAAAGAGAAACAAATTATTCAAACAGCTCCTACGTTCTCTCAGATAATATATTTTTTAAATAATATTTTGTTTGTTATCCAAAGAAAATGACTGTTTGTTCGTCATGCTTTAGGCGAGCTCTGAGACCCAGGATGCCTCAATGTCCTTCTGTTTAGGGTGATGCCACACTTTGTAGTACCACAGCCTCCTCTATACTCACAAGGCCTGGCATTTCGATGACGGGGCCATTGAGTGCCTGGTCGCAGATTTGAAGCGCGAGGATCTGGTAGCAGCAGAGCATCAAAGAGCCATTTCTCGGGGAACCTGGACGTCAGCGCGCTGCTTTTTTAGCAGCGAGGACCCAAAACACGTGTTCGCTCGGGAGAAGTGTGTTTCGGCGTCTCGCCACAGCGGGACGCCAGTCACGTGGCTCACCTCTCATCCGTTGTCTGCCGCGCTCCACCTTTTCCATTTCGGCGGCCGCTCCCCGTGGCGATCAGCCAGGCTTTGTCAGTATATAGGACGCTATGGTAACACCCAATTCCAACAGCACACGCACACAGGAAAGATTCAAAGAAATCGCTGAGAGACGAAAATGTCGCCATAGCATAGTCAGCGCCACTAGCGCATGCAGGGACATGCTCTTTCAGGTACTTTAGAACAAAATATAGGAATGAGCTTTCGGAACAAAATGGCCTGATATCATCAGCCTAAGCGAAATGCACATGAAGGCACCCTACTTAGACCGAGAGTCCGACCGATTCCCGGATTCCGAAGAGTTAAGACAAAGGAGTTTCATGGTGTGTTCGTTGCAGGGTGACTGCTGTTCCACAGTGCTTTTCACATGAATGCATAAACGCGTTAAAGAAAACCGAATATGTAGATGGGCCAGCTTTCTTTTTTCGTTTAAATAATGTGGTGCTTTCAATCACCGTACATGGCAAGAACACGCTGCATACCAGATTAAGATAAATGGCTGAGGATTGAAACTTCCCTGCCGAAGGTCAGCGTATGACGCATTCACAGAAACTCCATGCCCACGTGAACACGAGCCGGCACAAAGGCAACGAGCAAACTTGGCACCGGTGGCGTCACGAGTGGTCAGCGGCACCCGGGGCGGCAGCGCCCGCCGCGACCCCCCCCCCCCCTCTCGCCCGCCGCGACGCACCCCCTTCCCCCCCGCTCTCGAGTGGCCCGCCGCGACTCCCCCCCCCCCGCCTCGTGGCCCGCCGCGACACCCCCGAGAGCGCTGCACCCGCGGTCCGCCCCCCGCCCCCCGCCCCCCCCCCCCCTCGTGACGCCACTGCTTGACACCGACGTGCAGTACATGCACATTCACTTCCAGGCAAGCTCCCCACGTTCACATGTGCGCTTACATGCACGCTAGGGTAAGTACAGGCAAAGCACAAAACATATATCGCTACAGAAATAAATAAAGAAACGTGACTGCGAAATTCGTGAGCCGTTTTGCAGCATGACATGCAGCGCAAAACCGGTTTCTCGAATGTATCGCGCTGATATTTACTACAGAGGTGCTGCTAGTGAGTGGAAGCTTGGGGTGAAAATATCCGAAAAATTAACTTAACCTGTTAAAAAAAATCATTTTGAGCAATTTACGACGGCATTCGCAGAAAGTGCGTGCCGTCTGCGTAATTGTGCCGACGGATGTCGGAAGCGTCGAGGATTCGAGCTTAGCAGACAATCTTCCGAAAGTTTTGATCACACTTCCTCAGCGCGGAACGCGTCTCCGTACTGTACAATTCTCAAAGCGCGATCATTTTTATTTAATAAACTAAATACAAAAAATAGTTATTTAAATCCCCAGAGCCCCTAATTTATCGTACGGAGATGATTGAACGAGGCGCCGCACCCTCTATAGACAGCTTTGATGGAAGAGAGGATCAAACTCAAACCATGGGGAGCGTTTGAAATGTAATGGCGGACGCCTAGCTCCTGCGGAGAATAGTCGCAAGTGCGCATGCGCTGCGTTGTCGCGCAGGCGGAAGGGCGGAGACGTTTGCAGACGATCAATCCGTTTCCCTCATCTTCGCAGCTCTTATTCCTAACGCAGCTCATAAATCACGTGACCCAAATTTAGCAGTTTGGAACTCCCCGTAATCTAGGCTCCATAGCCCTCTCGTAGTGTGACTTGTGCCCTCTTTCGGCAGCGCTTACAATTCGGCAAGCAGCGTTCTGGTCATTGCCAAAAACAAACTTTTATTTTATTGTTCTTTTACGGAGATAATTCGGGAAGCAACGATTATAATCATTGCCATTTAATAATTTTTTTACGGAGATATGTTTTTTGTTGATATTTTTACTCTAAACTTTCACCGCATAGCCGCACCTCTGTAGTAAATCACAGCGCGATACGCTGAGAAACCAAATATTGCGGACCGTTTAAACAGGGCTGGAAGCGTTAGTGTACATGCTGTATGTCCACCGCACGTTTCTCCCTCTCGTATCGGCGTGTGCTTGCATCATTGGCGGGAGATCGAAACAAAAAGTTTCGAGTTCGCCGCATAACTAATCGCCGCTTTCGCCTTGATTTACAGTCGCGAATCGAGAGCGTAGGTTTTCCCGCTTTTCCCGCGCGAGCAAATAGAGCCACGCCTGGAAACTCGCTCGAACTCTTTGATGTTTGTATCGTTCTCGCCGAGCCCGCTTGTGCAAACGACCCGGCCCCGAGCCGGCTGCTAGCCACGCGTCACGCTGTTACAACAAGAACCCTTCGCTTGGAATCCGTTACCTTCGAAAAAAGAAAAGGCCCAGGCAGGTGCCACTGCCGTAAGAGCTGGAAAAATACGCCCAAAACACGTTCGCGAATGAGCCTCGCCCGATCGATTGAAGCAACAACTGGCTTCTCTACGGATAATCGACTGCTTGACGATTCATAACGGGCGTGCTTTGCCGAATCTCGCGAAAGGAAGTTTTCGGAGATAAACGGCATTTGTTGACGATTACATCGGTTTGAGAAGCGGCAACGTTTTGGTTCTGCGTCCTATATCTGCCAAATGTATGGATCCGCAGAGTGTCAATTAAGACGGAGTTTAGAGTTGGTATCTTGAAGCAAAACACACACAAAGAAAAGTAGAAGTAAACAAAAATTATGTATGTTTCCAAACAATTTAACAAGCAATATCTATATTTTTTTACATACAGTGCTTTAAAGTTTTAGTAGAAAGAAAAAGTGGAAAACAAAAATAGGCAAGGAACTCCGTCAGGTGCCTTTTGATGCTCGAGAATACGTCAAAATGTATATTTTAACAAGAAACAATGTTTACGGCAAGCACCAATTTTTAGACAAACCCGTTTAGCCAAACGAATATTATTCCCATTGTTAACATCCTCGTTTGTACTCTCACATTAGTTATGTTCACTAAGGCACTTCGCATCGTTCCCGAATCAAAGTACATATTTGGGGAGTTGACTTGCCAAACCAACGAAGGGCATCTGGAAGCGTCCCAAGTAAGGACCGAGAAATAATTACGACCACCCGCCCTTCCTGCCCTTCCTGTACGATACCCTTCCTGTAAGCTGCGACCTAGTTTCCATTTTTAAAAAGGCAAATTTTAACTTGCAATACAATACCGCTTGCGGCAGCCGAGCAACCAGCGACTTAATCCGCTTGCACTGCAACAACCAACGTAGCACGGCTGGATTCATTTAATAATCTAGGAATCTCCAAGGCCTTTCGAGACATCCTTAAGTGACGTAAAAAACGACTTCTTATTATTAACCACGCCGAAAGTCGAGCGAGTAACTCGACTTGTTTATAATACATAAACCCGCAGAAGGTTCTCCTTCCACCGCTTGGGAAGAAAAAGAAACTATTTGGCCCGAGAAAGTAGCAGTGCCATAGATTAGCTCTTTGCTTAGCACGCCAGTGTCACCACAGAATTTGAATAGTTTTGTTTTTCTTTAATTTTTGCGAGGGCTGAGTAGCCTGATCTGCCTGTATATCTTTTTTTTTATTTCTCTTATTCAGACACTAGCGTTTCCAGTGCCCAGGAGTCGGGGGCGAGCGCTGAATTTTTCATGGGGCACAAGACTCGCGTTTTATGCTCTGTTTGTTGGAGTAAGCGCATAAGATGGATGATGGTGACCTTTAGCGCCTATCTCGTCGCATTTGCGTCGTGGTTTGCGGTGTTTTCCGTGAAAAAAGCAACCAAGAAACGGCTTGATGCTGTAGCGTTTACCGCTTACAAGCTGTTCATTTACTGGACGTCCGCTTGCTTTGCTCGTAGGCTTCCAACTCTGTCGCGAGCACCCTGCTGTTCTTCTCCTCGTTGTCTTCTTTTCCGCGACATCACCTTCGCTACATTATCCCCCTCCCGTCTTCTGGAATTTTATACCAGGTTTAACGAAGTCCTTCATACAACGACAGTCGATCACGGTGAACCACGAGAGCCCGGGATCGATCGTTTTGACGTATGCGATAGACCACGTCACTGAGCCGTTTCACGATTGTAAAGGGTCCTTGCCAGTGACGCTGCAGCTTTGGGGACAGTCCTCGTTTCCGAACCGGGTTATACAACCATACCCTGTCGCCTGGTGAAAAAGGGCGTGATGTGACGTGTGCGTCATACTGGCTCTTCATGCGAGCGAGGCCGCTTGACAGCCGTTGTCGAGCAAATGCGTGCATTCGCTCGAGATTTGTTCTCAGTTTGCTCACGAAAGACACAGGGTCTGTGGCCGGTTCTGATGCTCGTGGGATGGTTAGTTCACAGGGCATACGAAGGTCATGGCCGAGCAGCATCATCGCTGGCGTATAACCGGTGACCTCGTGAGCTGCTGTACGGTATGCGTACAAAAATAGGTGCACGATGCTGTCCCAGTCATCTTGACGATCATTTACAAATATCGACAGATGTTGTAAGATGGTGCGGTTCATTCTTTCTACCAAGCCGTTTGACTGCGGGTGGAAAGGTGTGGTCCTCGTCTTGGCGATGTTGAAGATCTTGCAAACTTCTTGAAATACGTGAGATTCAAAGCTCCTGCCTTGATCCGAGTGAATGCTCAGGGGCGCCCCGTACCTGGTGATCCAATTCTTCACCAGGGCGTCAGCAATTTCAGGGGCGGTCTGGTTTGGAATTGGAATAACCTCCGGCCACTTTGTAAAGTAGTCAACAATGACTAGCAAGAACCTGTTACCAGATTTAGATCGGGGAAGTGGGCCTAGCACGTCAATGCCAACGCGCTCAAAGGCGCCCCCGTCACATGCTCTTGAAGTGGTGCTCGCTGTTTGGCGTGAGGTCCTTTACGGGAGGCGCACATGTCGCACTGTCGACACCACTGCTTCACGTCACTGTGGCACTGCAGCCAGTAGAATCGTTGGCGAATCTTCTTTATCGTGCGATTCACGCCGAAGTGTCCTCCTTCTGGACTGCTGTGCAGTTGTTGAAATACGTGGGAGCAGAGTGTGTGTGGCAGTACCAGTTGCCAGACGACAGAGCCACCCGCAGCGGACTCCCAGCGTCGATAGAGAACGTTGTCGCGAAGGTACAAAGAGTCCCATTGCACCAAGTAGCCCTTAAGGGTAGGAGATAAGCTGGATACCTCCTTGCCTTGAGGTCGTCTATTCTTCATTTTCCATTGTATGAGCAGGCCGATGTCTGGATCGTCAAGTTGAGCTGCCCGAAGACTTTCCGGTGTCCACGCTTCGTTGCCACAAGGAATTGCTTTGAGCGAGATGCAGCTGCGTTTTTCAATGCTTGTGCACTGCTTGCACGACTTCTCACCGCATGGGCGACGCGAAAGGCCGTCGGCATTGGTGTGGAGTGAGCCGGGGCGATGCTGTATGTCGAAGTTGTATTGGTGAAGGCGTTCCAGCCATCGGGCGACCTGTCCATCAGGGGTCTTAAAACTCAACATCCAAGTCAATGATGCGTGGTCGGTTCGGATAATGAATTTCCGTCCCAGAAGATAATGATGGAAATGGGTTATGGCCTTGATGATGGCCAAAAGTTCGCGTCGGGTGGTGCAGTAGTTGCGTTCTGGCTTCGTAAAAACCTTACTATAATACGCAATGACTCGCTCATGCCCATCTTGTTCTTGCGATAGTACAGCACCGGCTGCCGAGGCGCTAGCGTCGGTGTCAAGGATGAATGGTGTTGTGTCTTTTGGGAAGGCAAGAGTTGGTGGAGACGTGAGGGCCGTTTTGAGTGTCTCGAAGGCCAGTTGGCATTCTGGGGACCAGACAAACGGAGCTTTCTTTTCTGTCAGGATATACAAGGGCTTGGTGATGTGGGCGAAACTAGGGACGAATCTTCGGTAGTACGATGCCAGCCCAATGAAGCTTTGAACGTCAGCGGTGGATCTCGGGGTTGGCCACTCGGCAATAGCAGAGAGTTTCCGAGGATCTGTGGAAACTCCGTCCGTCGAAATGATGTGCCCGAGGTACTCAACCTGCCTTGTGCACAGCGAACATTTCTTTGGAGTAAGCTTTAGGTTTGCCTTTTGAAGTCGTGCAAGCACAAGCTCGAGATTCGCCAGGTGATCGGAAAATGTCTTGCCCAATACCACAATGTCGTCGAGGTATACAAGACAAACTGTGCCTATGAGACCATGCAGCACAGATTCCATTAGTCTCTGGAATGTAGCCGGGGCGTTGCAGAGCCCGAATGGCATCACTCGGAATTGATATGAGCCATGACCTGTAGTGAAGGCAGTCTTTTCTCGATCATCCGGGTGTACGGGAACCTGCCAATATCCACTCTTGAGGTCAAGCGTAGAAAACCACTCGCAGCCTGCGAGAGCGTCCAAGATATCGTCAGTTCGAGGCAAAGGAAAGGAGTCCTTCTTGGTGACATCATTAAGTCGTCGATAATCCACGCAAAAACGTGTTGACCCGTCCTTTTTCTTCACCAGTGTGACTGGTGAAGACCAAGGGGAACACGCGGGTTCAATCACGCCCTGCTGTAGCATGGTCTTTATCATGTCGTTAACAGATGACTGTTGTGCAAGGGGAACGCGTCGAGGAGACTGTCGTACAGGGGTAGCCTGTCCCGTCACGATGTGGTGTGTTGCTGCTGATGACAAGCCCATATCACTGTCTCCCGTGCTGAAAAGCTTTGTAAATCTTTCAAGTAGCTGATGAAGCTTACCCGCGCAGGTTTTATCGAGGCCAACAGTCGCGCCCTCGTAGAGAGGTAACACGTGTGGGTCCAACTTGGTTGGTAATACGTGGAGACACGGACACGGGAACTCGGCATTTATTGGGAGTCCACTGTCGCAGAGAACCGTCACTGTGGCAGCACCCAGGGGAAACGAGTCGGTTCCCAAATGCAGCAATCCGGCATTGAAGTCAAGCACGCATTTGTGTGCTTTGAGAAAATCAACGCCAAGAATGCACTGCTCCTCGACAGCCGCGACGACAACGGGCAAAGCAGCTTGAAGGCTTCCCACGGTGAAAGGCACGGTAGTGTAGCCGAGTACAGCTACCGTCTCCCCTGTTGCGGTCTGTAGAGCATAGCCACCGGAGTTTGCTGGGACAACTCGGTTTGCCTTCACCAAAACTTCTGGCCGGATTACAGAGGTTGTTGCGCCGGTATCGACAAGTGCACGCACTGGTACCCCGTCTACGACGCCTTGGAGGTAGATGGAAGTCAAAGATGAAGCCAAGACGCGAGTTGACGTAATTCTTCTTGGAGCCATTGTCGTTGAGGTCCGGCTACCAGAGCCAAGGTCATGGTTTGGGCACTGCGACCGCGTGTGACCTTGCTGGTGGCAATTCCAGCAAATTGGAGCTGGAGGTGTTGGCGTCTTTATACACGAACTCATCTCTGTGACGTCATGGCGCGGTGGTGGCGCGCCGGTCGCACTTCCGGTCTGGGGCTGTGGGCAGAAGTCCCCATGCCAGACGTGTATTCCTGCGTTGTTTTGAAAGGAATCAGACAAAAACCTGCCTTATCGTCAAAACGCCGCGACTGGGGCCGTACCAAAAGTGTCGAGAAAGGTTTGAAGGTCAGTTTTCACGTGCTCGGTTCGTCCGAGAATCTGGATATGTGCCGGGAAAAGGGAAAAGCAGACGCCGTCGGACAACGATTGCTTGGGCGGGAAGCACTTTGGGTTGAATTCACGGATACTTGTGGTCATCAGATTTATTTGTTTTGTTCCAACATGAACGCCAGAAAACCGTCAAGTTGTGCGGACCACCTGCGGACTACGTTCAGTGCGTCTTCAAGTTCAAACGGCCGCCTGATCGTTCAAACTGTCGTCTGCTCTTTCAAACGTTTCTGCTTGTCGTCTGCTCTCTTAGACGACGCCGGCCCGTAGACCAAAAGTTGGCCCGGTCCTTGCGATAAGAAGTAAGTGCAGGCCTCAAAAGACTTAAATTTGAAGGTTGGTAAGCAGGCTCTTCGTAAACAGTAGATACATGGAGATGTTGATTATTGTTACCAGCGGCCATCACCGACTTGTTATGCCTGATTCACTTGGTCCGATTCTGCTTGCGATTTTCAGTATTGACGTCGACCATCTCAGCTACGGTTCACGCTTTTGCAGCCCGAGCGACGTCGCGACTGAAAATTGCGAGCGAAATCTCATCAGGTGAATCAGGCTTTAGCGTACATTCTGCGGCGTCCACGCGGAATGAATCGCCGCATGTCAGATTATTCACTCGAAGTTTCGCGGTGTAACGAGCCTCGTTAATTTCGCTGACGCTGCTCATGTAGTCAGACATTGCCAGGAAGACGTAGAATCAACAATTCGATTGCGAAAAAGGGCAGGGGGACTCACACTGACGCCGATAACATCGCGTTTCAATGGTTTGTTTATGGGCGACGGCGCGCTTGTTGCCCACACCCCCATCGCGCATGCGCGGCGCCGGTGGCGTCCGCTAGGGGCGCTCCGGGCGCTCCGGTTTGTTTGTAAACATGAGTTGGTGTATAGCTGGAGTTTGCGGTTGCATGAAGGACTCTACACGCGTGGATCGAAATGCCTGTCGGGCAGCCTGTACCTCCAAGGCACGAGTGTGTGCTACCCGCAGAGTCTTAGGGCGTGCAAGGCGAACCGCATCTTGTACCTCAACAGACGAAATGGCGTCGATAAATACCATGGTAGCGACAGCCTCCACCCGTGTCCTCTGGGCAGCCTGGGAAAGCAAGACGTGCGAGGCGTTCGATGTCATCCGCGAGGTCGGAGATTGTTTCCAGCGCAGACTGACGACGGTTGCGAAGTTCTGCATGATGAAGGAACCAAAGCGGCCCTTCCCCAAAGCGCTCGTCCAATGCCGCGACCAAAGCGTGGTAGGATTGACGATTTTCAGGTGCCAAATGATGCAATAGGGTCAACGCTGGTCCGGCGAGATGGGCGGCCAAGGCTTGAGCGCTTTTGGGCCTCTGACCAATGGTTCGCGTCAGCGATGAGGTTGAATTGCGATATGTAGGGGGGCCAAGGAGTGGTACCGTTGTATGTGGATGGTTTTAGTCGCAAGCTCGGGTGCCCCAAGGGGGTTCGGGCTGGAACGTCAACGACACAGGGCTCCATGGGGTCAGGCAATCGGTCCTCTAGACGCTGGAGGCGTTCGGTGAGAGATTGTGTCAATTCCCGAAAGGAAGAGGTTGCGCTTTGCAGAAGCTGACTCTCCCGCCGTGCGTAGGAGGCTTCGGCATGCTGGAGGTGGTTGGTTATAAGGGCTACGAGTTGGGAAGCTGGTGGGTCCGAGGCGGCCAGATTTCCGGCGCTGACACTCGCTGTGTGTTCACCTTGGGGAGCGGATGTGGATTCCATGTTTCGGGGAAAACGTCGGCCGGAACGGAGCTCCACTTCTGACACCAAATGTAGCGTTTACCGCTTACAAGCTGTTCATTTACTGGATGTCCGCTTGCTTTGTTCGGCTTCCAACTCTGTCGCGAGCACCCGCTGTTCTTTCTCCTCGTTGTTTTTTTTCCGCGACATCACCTTCGCTACAATGCGATTTCTGAAAGGCCGAAGGGATTTAGGCTATTTAGGCCCTCGCTCTTTATAATTCTGGCTTGTTGAGCGATTCTCGCAGTGGTGCGTACCCTTCCTTTCTTGAAGAAGTTGGTTGGCTCGATTGACCACTTTCCGCCTTCTTAAGAAATTTACGCAAAAAAGTGGAGAAAAGTTAGGCGTTTTCTTTATCGACCGCCTATGCAGATCTATGCAGCGATCTGTCCAGAAATCTTTTGGGCACCGAGAACTTGTCAGAATGACTAAGCAATGTTTTTCTGGCTTCTTTATCTTTTACACTCTGGGTAAGACTGAACGCGAATCTTCTTAGATGAATGCGGGGGGCGCCATTATAGCCAGCCGGCAACAGCCAGGCGGAGCTGGCAGAGTGAGAGCCCGCTGTTATATTCTGTCTCGTTGTAAGTTGGCAAAGGGTGAACGATAAGCCCCACATTGCGTGCCGATGGCTTCGAAATGCGCGACGCGACGTATACGAGCGTAACACACAGATATTGGAGAATGACGCAGCGACAAGCCTGATACTTCTTCGGAGTAGAGGCGCACTCCCGCTCCGGTGATACGCAGTCGCGTTCCCATTGTCCCTCCAGGGCCGTAGCTTCCGCTGTACTGGCATGTTACGCGATCACAGCTCCGGGGGATACCCAGTATTTCTTGCTTCAAACACAAGGCTAAGCGGCACCACCAGAGTAAAAGCTCACGTTTGAACAATGCAGTCGCCACTTCCAGGGACTACCCGATATTTCTTGCTTCAGTTGCTAGATGGCACCGACCCAGAACAGCATTGCAGGTTGCCTATAGGTGGCAGTAATGAAGTGTGCATGACTGAAAGCAACGCTAGTCCACAATGGCCTGTCGACCACTCCCACCTGCTCGCCCATATGTGGCGCATCCACGCCACGAGCCTCCAGCACCGCAGCACTCCCGACGTCAAAAATAACGGGTTCAGTACGTCCGCCCGGAACAACCTGCACCCAGGAAGACCGACGTGTGGAGGACGGTCGACCGACGCCCGCTGCTCTACCACTGCGGGGAAGCGGACCACGTTTACCGACAATGCCCGTATTGCTACGTGGGCCTGCGAGGGTTTGCGCCAAATGACCCTCGACCACGCCTGGGGGGCAACCTCGAGACATCGAAAACTACTAAGCCGCAGCTGTCTCTCCGCCGAAGATATCGCTCGCCTTTATCGCGACGCCTTGCATCACCTCTTCGTAGCTCCTGCCGGGAAAACCTGTCTCCACTGCCTCTCACGGAAACCTAGGTGCGGCAATACCGGAAGGTGCTGTTGCCGAGGACAAACGACGCAGATATCCTCCACAAACGTCAGAGGGCTCCAACACTAGCGACGAGACGCATCGGAACGAAGCTTCTGCGACGGTGTCGCATAACCTCGAACGTTACCATCGACGGCCAGGACGCACCGGCACTCATCTACACCGCAGCAGACTATTCCGGTTTGAGTGGGAAGCTCTCTCGCCGCCTTCGGAAAGTCATGACGCCGTGGGATGGCCCCACAAGGTTATTCGCCGCCTTGGTGACTTGTACAGCTCCCCGACGGAACACGAGCATCAGGACGCCACCGGCCGCGACCCGAAGTAGTGTACGTCATACGTCTCAAGCCATACTATCCTCGAAAAGTCCTGAGTACCATTTCTGGTTCTGAGGACCCCGCAGTTTATTGCTTGTTGTTATTTGGCGTAGATCTGCGTTAATTTATCTAAGCTTGCATCGGGGCGATGTACTGCTATAGGGGGGAGTAATGCCGAATGCGTGACCGAGAAGGAACGCTTCTCCATTCATCTCGAAGATTCGCGTTTATTCTTACCCCGAGTGTAAAAGATATGAAAGCCAGCATGACCTTGCCTAGTCATTGACGCCGTCGCCCTAGTTCGCTCCCGAACATTCTAGGCAGAATCTTCGAGAAGCCGACCGAGTGCACTAGATAAGGAGCCGAGTGTGGTATTGACGATTCATTCATTCTCGCGCTAGCCAGCTGTCACGCCGACACACTGCCGCTCGCTGCTGCCGCCGTCGACGCTCGCTCCTGCTTTTTAGAGCGCAGTTCTTAGGCGCCCGTTTCCGGCTTGAGCGGCGTCGGCGTCGGCGTCGCCGTCGGCGTAACCGCGTGGTGCATTATGGGACATTTCCAATAACTGCACCGCGCGGTAACGCCGACGGCGACTGGGGGGTTCACGTGACCCCCTCCCCACGAGGTCACGTGACCCCCCCCCCCCGAGGTCACGTGAACTCCCCATTTGAGGTCACGTGACCCCCCCCCTCCCCCGAGGTCACGTGACCCCCTCCTAATGTCACGTGACTCCCAGGTAACGTGACCCCCCCCCCCCGAGGTCACGTGACCCCCTCCCCCGAGGTAGCGCGGCCCCCTCCCTGAGGTCACGTGACTCCCAGGTCACGTGACCCCCTTCCCGAGGTCACGTGACCCCTCCCCCAAGGTCACGTGACACCCCCTGGAGGAAATTGAAGAATGAGGGAGGAGGAGGAGAAGTAGGAGGAGGAGGAGGGGTACACCCACCTCAGTACCCTTCCCTCCTCCTCCTCAAGAGCTGCGCTCTAATTCGGCGTTACAGGGAGTTGTAAACTGGCTTTCACTTATAAAACGCAGCTCTTAGGCGCCCGTTTCCGGCAGAGCGGCGTCGCCGTCGGCGTAACCGCGCGGTGCATCATGGGAAATATCCCATAATGCACCGCGCGGGGGAGGAGGGAGGAGGAAGGGAGGAGGAAGGAGGAGGGGGAGGAGAAGGAGAGGAGGGGACGAGATGGAGGAGGAAGAGGGGAGGGAGGAGGAGGAGGAGGGGAGAGAAGAGGAGGGGAAGGAAGAAGGAGGAGGAAGGAGGGGGGGAGGGAGTAGGAGGGAAGGGGAGGAGGAAAGGGAGGAGGGAGGAGGATGGGAGTAGGGAGAAGGAGTTTTTGGTAGGATGAGGAGTTGAGGAGGAGGGAGGAGGAGGGAGGGAGGAGTTTACCCTCCCCTCAGTACCCTTCCATCCTCCTCCTCAAGAGCTGCGCTCTAGTTCGGCGTTGCAGGGAGTTGTAAGCGGCTTTCACTTATAAAACGCGGCTCTTAGGCGCCCGTTTCCGGCCCGAGAGCGGCGTCGCCAGCCGGCGGAACCGGCGGTGCATCATGGGAAATATCCCATAATGCACCGCGCGGAAAGGAGGAGGGAGGAGGAAGGGGAGGAGGAAGGAGGGAGGGAGGGAGAAGGAAGGAGAGGAGGGGACGAGATGGAGGAGGAAGAGGGGGAGGAGGAGGAGGAGGAGGGAGGAGAAAAGAGGAGGGGGGAAGGAAGAGGAGGAGGAAGGAGGGGGAGGGAGTAGGAGGAAGGGGAGGAGGGAAGGGAGGAGGAGGAGGATGGGAGGAGGGAGAAGGAGTTTTTGGTAGGATGAGGAGTTGAGGAGGAGGGAGGAGGAGGGAGGAGGGAGTTTACCTCCCCTCAGTGCCCTTCCATCCTCCTCCTCAAGAGCTGCGCTCTAGTTCGGCGTTACAGGGAGTTGTAAACGGCTTTCATTTTTTGGCGTTGGTTATTCCTTTTGTTTTTGGCACAAGTTCGCCGAATGAACCTTTTTTTGGTTTTACGCTGGTCCGGTTGCTTCCATCCTCGATAGTATCACGCCATCTAACGCTGTAAGGTGAAGTTAAGTCAGATGACGTCAAGGTGGCGCAGTGGCTCGTGAAGCCGGGACTTTACTTGACCTGAAGCACTCGACGCAATGTCACGTGACGTCACGGTGTCAAGTCGTGTTCAAGTGTTCAGTTATCGTCGGTCAAGTAACATAATCGAAACAAACTTTGTTTCGCACTTGAAAAAACTGCGACTACCCTTTACGATAAAATGAGAAACATGGCACACCAGAATTCACTCACCTTCTCATGCATATACTGCACAAGCTCGACAAAACAATGAATCACATTCGTTCGCCTCTCTAAGAAGTAAAAGCAATGAAGGGAGGGTGGGGGCGGGCGGTTAAGCCAACGGGTTAAAGGGATACTGAAGCGAAACTTGAAACACACCTATTATGGTCAGAAATAGGTTTAATATGATCAATGATATCCGTAATTCATAATCGCGCGTTTGTATTTTGAACGGATGGCTATATTTTTCACCCTGAGGGGCCCGATTGGGCGCGCGCTCGAAAATCAGCCATCGGAGAGCGCGATGCGTCTTGGGATATTCGGCGCATTCGTGACGTCACTTGTGCCAGACGGGAAAGGCTACGGCGTGGATGTTGTGGTTACGAGCGTTGCCACTTGGTGGCGCGTCGACGATATACGACCTGTGACAACGTGGCCGTTTGAGATGTGCAAGGGCTGCACGCACGCTGCACCACGGCAAGTCGGCAACCACGGCACCGCTGACAAAACCAGCTCGGAGACAAAACCAGCTCGGAAGCTCAAAGCGAACTTACGACGAAAAAAGTGCGTACGACAAATTTGAAAGAAAACCCGTATTCTCGAAACGAAATTGTCGTAACTTTTACGCAGGTTACGACAGAGTCCTACGACAGCTCCGAAGCTGTCTTACGCATTTTTACGATCAAAGCCGCATGGCCGACAGCGTCGCTCAGTTACATGGTCGCGACGACCAACGGACATTTATTTTTCTACGTGCTCTTCTCGCGCGTCCCGACTTCAACCAGCAAGAAAAAAAGGATAGAGTACTTGAAACAGACCACGACAAACAAGAACGCTGGATCCACAAACACCCGAGAAGAGCAACAACGGCAGAATATAGTAGGCCTAGCAGCAACACCGACTCGACGCACCGTTGTTCCGGCGGTCCTTGGCCAAGACCGTCTGCCCACGACCGGCTGGCCTGCTGCATGGAATATGCCCGCGCGACCCTTGTGGACCCTTCCCGACCCTTCCCGGATGAATAGTTTGATCCCTGAACTAAATTTCAGAGGTCAATCTTTTCCCCTTGTCATCTCGATCTCTTTGTTTTCCGAGGCAGCGGGGACGAACGCTGTCGTCGAAAAGGGACTCTCATTGATTCTATCTCCTTGTTTTGTGTGATATAGAGCTCAAATAAACACCGTACGGATTACCTTCGCAACACGGTATGTACACTTTGTTATTAGTAAGCCATTTTTATTCTGACACAACGCTACGTCACTGTCTAGCTATAGCAGTTCGTTGGAGCTGCGCGATGTCGCTCCAACCTTTCTTTGCCGAGTGTCACGTTAGTATCGAGTTGCAATCGTGAAAGATCGGTCCCGAAGCGCTTACCGAAACGCGGTCTAAAACAGCGAATCCAGCACTTCGATCAAACGCGCGCGTCCGCTCCGAGTGTGAACAGGTATTTGCGTGGCTCTTGCTGACACTCTCGTAGTTCAAACGTGTCGTTTTTAACGTCGGCTCGCAGCTCGCAACTCGCAGCAACGAATACCGGCCGTGCCAGAAGCGTGCTCGCGTCGTGTCGTGCATAGAGCCGCAACGAGAACGAGCTCACTGTGGCCAACTACGCTTTGGCTTTCTCCGTCAAGGCTTTGCAAACGCGTTCAGGCCTAGGCTCGTTCTGCCGGCACGCCGTATTTCCGCAGAACGGCGCTGCTCCTATGCCACAAGTGATGTCACGAGAACTTCCACCATCCACCAGATGTGAATTTGAAATCGTTTAATTAGGTTTAAAATTAGTTCTCCTGTGTTTTACAGCGCGATATTGATATTTCTGAGGTGGTGCCTGTCCCTAGCCCATATTTATGCAAAAAGATAAGCGCTAAAATTTCATTTCAGTACCCCTTTAAGCCAACAAGGGACATCTGCAAGCCCAGTCAAAAGACTAGGGATTAATTTTAAGCACTCGAAGAGCTTTCACCAAACAACCCGATACATCATCAGAATTGTAGAGATTATCTAAGCACATCGTACAAAACACAAAGTCAAAACCTAGTTCATTGATGAGATTAGGCGAAACTGGGTCCATCAAAAGGGTCATGGCGTCCACGACGTCTGATCGTTTCGCGAACTTTCAAGTACACTTTTGTCTCTGTTACAAGAATCGTCTCTTTTTTGGAGCACAGAAAGACTCTGACCTGTCGGACAGCCGTTCGACTTTCCATTCTGAATCGATACCTTCTAAAATTTTTGGTTTGTCTCTTTTTAATATTATTTTCTTCGTTTTTATTTGAAGGGGCCAAGCAAACCCAACATCGCATATGACTGATGTCTCTCCAAGCGGCGTTTCCGAGACAAGCTCCGCTACGATATCCGCTTTCTGTCAAAGGGTTTTTATATATATTTTGCTTGTTTGTTTGCGCTATGCTGTTTGAAATAGATCGGCTTTTCTTATCCACTAAACCATCGAAGCCCAAATCAATAAATTCTCCTTTCTTGCCTTCTCTGCTTTATTTCTCAGTGGCGTCAAAGTAGTACCTCCTTTTTGTTCCTTCATTTTACTGACAAAAGTGTCTCTTGACATCGGAAAAACGTTGGGCCCAGGTTCACCTTTGGCTGTTCTTCATTTTCCTGGCGTTTTCCGCCAGCCATAGATAGATGTTGTCGTTGCTTTCAGTCGCTGTCAAAGCGGATTCCAAGCGAGTCACTTAGAAGACCGTCAACATTTTCGTGTCTCTAGTTTTTCTTTATCTCCTTTCTACCGTAACCTTCCCTCCAAACTTCCAACTTCACTGAACTCTCTTTTTCTTTTTTTTTTAACTATCTTTTTTTTATAATCAAATATGCCGGATAGGAGTTGTTTCGCTTTTTTGCGCACATCCAAATCCTTACGGCTACATACGCTTCTGAACAAAGGTTGTACGTTCAAGCTCAAACTTGATGCTTGTCTTTGGATTCGAACAACGCAAATTTGAACGGTCACTTGTGACAGCCATGTCAGACACACTCACTATATTTCGATATGTGTTTATATTTATATAAAACGTATAATTTTTTTTTATTTCCGTAGTCTCGGGGCATCAGGGGCGTTGTTATAAAAAGTAATCCATATAAAAGCTGTTTCTTTTCCAGCAACAAATTGTGAAATCTATGCAATAGCCATTTTTTCTAAAGTGTGCGTCATCCAGTAGTTGCTGCGACAATTATCCAAGAGCGGCACTGTATGAGCACGTACACTGTGTATCTATTCGAAGCAAGTGCTACGCCAGAAATCTACGTGAACTCGGCTCAACTCGCATCAAGGACGAGTCTATTCGTTAGCGTTCGGCAAATTCGGATTCAATTACAGGCTTCGTGCCCAACAAATGGCGACCACCAATGTTGCTTAACAGGGTTTTGAAAATGGTCTCTTGTCATTTGGAACGGTCTAAACGATTAACAGATTAATCGTAACATTTCATTTTTTAGTGAGCGGTTGGAGTTGTTTAGGTAGGACACCAATTTGCTTATGCCCATTAGTTGAATCACAAATACAAAACAAAAATATCGTCGAGCTCCAAGCACAAATAGTTTGTTTGCGCACATTAAGACAGAATCAATCGCCAAATTTTGTTAGTCTCGAAACAAAACTAGGCAACAGCTGAGATCTTCGCACTGACCGCTCCTTCCATCGTTACTCTTCTTCGTCCCGCTCTCGAAGTTTATTCTCACGTGTCTAAATTGCACCAACTTCTTTGTGTCTTAAAAATCAAAATCCTTATCCATTCAACATGTGCCTCTGAAAGGATCACAGAATACTTTCTAGTGTCTGTCTTTTTTTTTTCAATTGTGAGTTTCATATCGAGCATATCTTCATCATTCAGGCTAAAACAAACTCAACGAAGCGACTTTCAAAAAATAAGTGGCACAAACCCAGTAATAGATATCCCTGGGACTCTATCCCCCGCTCTTTATACTCGTAACTTTCCCTCTTCTTTCTTTTTATAAGCGTTTCTTTCGGCGGCACCGATTTCCTCTTATCGGCATCTGCTACAGCGCGACGAGGCAGGGACAACAACAAAAAGAACATTGTGGAACGACATACACGAAAGACAAAAAAAAAGAGACCCTCTCACTTGAAAGAACACCCGGACATGCTCCCGAAACGCCGAGGGTGTAGGAGACATAACGAAATAAAAACGAAGCTAGCCCATGAAGCTTCGCCAAGAAAACTCACCTGCAAACTGTCTGACCGTAACAGGCGCCAGAGATAAGTCGATTTCGGAACTCATTTACACCATATCGACTTCCCGCTTTTGCGCTCTCGCTCGCGCCCCTTTGTCCCCCTCGCTCGTTCTCTTTCCTTTTGTGTGCAGATCTTTGTTAATGTACGAGTGTGCGTGTGTGTGTGTGCCGAACGGAAGGCGAGGACAGCCGCACGGGCTGCGAATCGGGTAAAGAAGCGACTTGATCGGGTGTTTCTGCGAAGATTTTTACAAATTCCTAAAACTAGGGTTCCTGCCACGGCGGAAGTCCAAAACTGCAAAAAAAAAACAGCACGTAATAATTGCTTATTTAAAGAACTAAAGCTTACTCGTTGCATTTTAATTATTGAAAATAAACATAAAGTTTCAATTAGAAACCTGCACAGCGTCATGAAAAATTCCTAAATCAGTCATTTTTAGGTTGACCTGATTCACGTGGAAAGCGCGGGGTGCACGTAAATTTACCACTCGTGCAACAGGCGCGAGGTCGACAAGAATTGTCTCCTTCTTTGGTTGAACGGGCCACTTATGTCGAGCGATAAGGCACCTTTTTATGGACTCCCTAAATGGCCGCAGTTGCGGTGTTTCCCTGAGACCGTGGTCCCTATATTTGTATCCTCTCTTCGGTTTCTTTCCTCCTTTCGTTCTTTGAAGAACCTACGCAGCCGAAGCGTCAAAAGGTGGTCCTCGCTCATCGTTTTTGCGCGTTTGCGATCACCAGCTGATCCAATCAAGCACAGTGAATGATCCGTAATCTTGCACTTGCGCGTGACTGATTTATCCGCTGATAGAAAGCGCACCAAGACGAAGATCTACTTGACGGTGCACGTTTGGCGCTGCTTCATTTGCTTCGTGGAATTGCAGCGTCGGCTACGCTCGGGCCCAGTGTAAAACACCGTGTGGTGGTTTATCCGCGTCACCTACCGCAGGCCAGCCCGGTGCACGGACTCCGCACGACACCAACGTTCGACTAGGACTCGTGTTCGATCAATGAGGACACGAATCACCTCCGAACGCTGGTACAGTCCTCGCGTCCGCGCACCGCGCCGCCTCCGGGAGGCGACGTCCAAGGCCTAACACAACGGCTTTGTCGCCGGAAGCTTCAGCCCCCTTAGAGCTACATTGTCTCTTGTTCTCCTCGCGGCTTCATTTTTCCCCACAGAGCCCCACACAGACTCCGCCCCGCATGGCCGAGTACCGCAGAGTCGTCCAGGTGGAGCAGGGCGACCAAGCGGTCCTGCCCTGCCTGGCTCAGGGCAACCCGCCGCCCACGCAGACCTGGTACCGGCTGCACGGCACAGCCTCCTCCTCTTCCGGTACGGGTCTGGGGAACCCTACGAAAGGACTGCGGAGGTCCTCGAGCCCCGTGGTGCCCTCGGAGCGGCTCACCCTCCTCGAGGGAGCCCTGGTCCTGCACGGGGCCAGGACCCAGGACGGAGGGAAGTACGCCTGCGTCGTCAACAACTCGGCTGGAGAGGACAGGGCCGACACGGACCTCCTCGTTACAGGTATGATTTTAGTTTCATTTGCTGTATGCGGTAGTATCCACACACAACGACAGTCTACCCCTCCCGGAAGCTCTGGACAGTCATCGGGTGGGCTGGCACATGATCTTAGATTCGAGAGGCTACTAAAGCAAAACGAATCGATCAATCAAAAGTTGACTGCCGTTCTTAATCGAATGGATGCTATGGAAAAATCGCTAGAGTCGCAGACTGGGAAAAGTGACGCGCTGATGTACAAACTAGAAAACCAGAGAAAGACTATTGATGGGATTGAAGCAGCTATGGATGCACAGTCAGCATGGCAAGATGAGCTCATTGCTAAATTAGAAAGCCAAAATGCAGCAATAAGTGACTTAAAGCACAAAGTTAGTGAGCTGGAAGGAGCGATAGCTAAAAGAGACGTTGAAATCTGTCAGCTCAAAGTAGCGGTTGATAACGCTGAACAGTATTCTAGACGTCAAAACATCGAAATTCACGGAGTAAGCCAGCAGCCCAACGAAAACCTCCTAGATATACTTAACCACATTTCTTCCAAACTGGTACTCCCTAAGCTAACTTTACAAGACGTTGAGGCAGCCCACAGGCTGAAAACAAAAGAAGGCAAAACTGCACCTATTCTGGTAAGGTTCAGAGACAGGAATACAAGGGATAGCTGGGCAAAAAAGCGATCTGCCCTTCGTAATGAAAGAATCTACATCAATGAAAACTTGACTCGAACACTAAAGAATTTACTGTGGGAAACAAAGAGATACGCCAAAGACAAGGGTTACACGTTTACGTGGATCAGGAACGGGAAAATTTTTGTTCGGCAAAAGGAGGGATCCGCTGTCATTCATATTGAAAGTGAACGGGACTTAGTGAAAATTAGGTAATAATGGAGTCCTCATTTGAATCTTTCAGACTTTGGGACACTCACGTAACTGATTTGATGCAAATAGAAGGTTGCAAGGATCACAGGCTAAGCTTAGTGCATTTAAACGTAAGAAGCATTCATAAGCACTGGGATCAGTTGATGATGCTTATGACTAACCGATTGCAAACCCTTGACATACTTATCTTGAGCGAGGTAAATACAGATGAGTCAGCGTGCACATCGTTTACTTTACCGGGTTTCCACTCCCACTGTTTGTGCCGAAAGGGGAGAAGGGGTGGTGGCTTAATCATGTTTGTAAGCGATGCATGGTGTTCAGATAATTTAGATGTCTCATTCCAGCATGCAGAAACACTAGTTGTCAGGATATATAAAATTAATATATCCTACGTGATATTTGCCCTATATAGGCCACCTAGTTCCAATGTGCAACTATTCTGCGACGAATTTTCTGAAGCACTTAAGAAATATGATAATAACGAGCACCTAGTTATTGCGGGCGATTTTAATATTGACGTTTTAGATGAGGCAAGGCCGGGAGTCTCACGCTACCTGGACACTCTTGCCTCCTTTGGTTTAGAAAACACAATTAATAATTATACGCGGGAAGAATATTATGGAACGAAACTTACGAAGTCATGTATTGATCACATAATCATTCGAATTTCTAATCTACACTCACTCTCTGGTGTAATAAAACAAAAAGTAGCCGACCACTACATTACGGTTCTTTTAGTCCTAGGAGAAAACACAAGCGAAAATTCAACGCCGGATGAAGCCTATAGGACTATTTTAAACAGTAAGCTCATTGACAGCCTTATTCAGCAATTTGATTGGAAATCACTTTTAGACTACAATCACATCATTGCCTACGACACTGTGGTTGACAAATTTCAGGATATTTACGTGAAAGCTACGAAAAGGGTGAAGTTGAAAAGAAGAAAAGCAGAAAATATTTGGATAACCGATGAAATATTAGAGTTGTGCCACCAGAAAGAGAGACTCTGGAACAGATGCAAACAAAATCCAGCTGACAGCCTCCTCAAAAGAGAATTTCGCGAATTTAGAAATAGGGTTACAGCAAAAATACGTTTAGCAAAAAAGAAATATTGTATTAACCAGTTCAATGCGGCCAATAAGAACTCGAAGAAAACATGGGAACTTGTAAACCAGCTAACAGGTCGAAAAACGAGGAATAATATTGATGACACTATTCTGAAACACTTCCGTGGATCAAGTTCATGGGAGGGCCTATCGGAATCCTTCAACAATACTTTCATTGACTCAGTAAAAAAACTGAAAAATAACATACCCGTGGTATCATCAAAAGGTGTTACAACCCCAGTCACTTGCGCTAATTCAGCTTACCTTCCAGATATGACAGAGCATGACCTCCTAATGATTATAAATTCTATGTCTTTGACAAAATCTCCCGGCATTGATAAGATAAGAATTCGAGATATACGCTATAATTTTAATAAACTAAAAGAAATCTTGCTTAAAATAATAAACGACGTTCTCCACACCGGTGATATCCCCAAAAAGCTTAAGGTATCTATTATAAGGCCTCTGTATAAAAAGGGAAAGCAACAAGACCTTGGAAGTTATCGGCCTATATCTATCCTGTCTGTGCTGATGCACATAATTGAAAAATGGGTTCATATGGCTATGAGCAGTTTCTGTGAAAAATTTTCTTTACTAAGCAAAACTCAGTACGGTTTCCGTCAGCAAAGGAGTACACTAACATTGCTTGAGGACTTCTCTGACTACATTCATGATGCCATAGATAATAACAAAACCGCGTTAGCCCTATTCATTGACCTATCAAAGGCTTTCGACACCATTGACCATTCTTTACTTTTACAAAAACTAGAAAAACTAGGGTTTAGAGGTCCGTTTTCTAAGTTTTTCGAGAGTTATTTCACAGATAGATTTCAAATGGTAAAAATTATGAACCACGTGAGTAATAAAATTTCTGTCGATTGTGGAGTACCGCAGGGTAGTACATTGGGACCTATGTTATATAATGTTTACACCAACGATCTCGGTTGCTTGCCTTTTGCTTCGGAAATTTTCCAATATGCAGACGATACAGTGTTATTGCTACCATCTGATAACTATGAAAACTCAGTTTCTCTATTTCAAAAAGATGTTGATACATTATTGCTTTGGTTTGCTGTTAACATGATTTCTGTGAATGTCCCTAAGACTAAGCTTGTCTGTTTCCGTAATCCGCATAAACGTGTTCAGTTGTCTCCATGTATTCTCCTTCATACAGCTCATTGTCATAATTGCAACTGTTTGCCTCTGCCGTATAGCAGGTCTGTTAAATACCTAGGCATCTATTTCGACGAGCACATGTTGTGGAATGAACAAATAGATTACATAATAAAACGTTTGCGTGTAATATCTGCCAACATGTATAAATTAAAATTTGTCAGCTCTTTAAGAATAAGATTGTTAGTTTTCAGATCACTAGTAGAATCGACGTTGCGTTACGGTATCACTGTATATGGTCATTGTTCTCGTTCTAAAATGACTGCGATAGATCGGGTATTAAAACAGATTGTGAACCATATCACCTATGGAACTGGGTACGAAACATTTGAAATGGAGGAAAAGGTGGCAAAGCTGGGTATTTTATTTTTTGAGAAATTTCATATCTTTGCTACAATCACGCAAAACTTTTTTAATAAGACTTTTAAGAATAAAGTGGCCAAAACCAGAGTCTTAAGGGGCCCTGCAATCATATTTAAGCGTCTACCTTTTTGCGGTTTCCACGTCCCTTGGGGTTCGGGCAAGCCAGCGGGCACGGAGAAGAGTCACTAAATATCAGTGCGTCATATTTTAACCGGACGACGCGGAAACCTCCTCCACCGACGAGAGCGACCCGCGGTACCGAAAGCGCGCAAAATGTGACGTCTTAGGTCCTGGGCTTACTACTGGTCAGAGCCGCTAAAAGCTTTTTTTTAGTCGAGATACAAAATATAAGTGTCGCGAACCGTTTCAAATATGTATGAAAGTAGTTTTTGTTCAGTATTTTAGATCAGAAAAGAAACAAATGCAGTTTATAAAGTACGGAAACAAGAAATGACCCGTCGACATACCCGCCACCAAGCAGCGGAAAAAGCGGCGCATATTAGAAAGGGCTAGTGGGATGAGGCGCCGATGAACGGCGAGCGTAGAAAGGTCCCGGAGCGTAGAAAGGCCATTTGGCGGTATGGCAGCGCGAAGTGGCTCCCGTCCTGTACTGATCTTTACCCCGTGTTTGCTGTCGTTTGTGGCCAATGAAGTGTTATGCCGAAATAGTCTTTAATCGCGCAGCAAATGCAATGCGAGTCGCCCTGGCTGCCCGCTTCATACAGCCTATCCAACACACGGCTTAGTGGCGCCCTCTCGAGCCGTCGACACGGAGTGCGGCAGCCGTGAGCGCTCGATGAGCTCACTAGTCCCTCCTCTAGTTCACGGCCACTCAAGCCAGGACCTACGACGTCATGAAAGCGGTTATTTTTTGCTTGTTTTTGTAATTCTAATTTTCCTATAACTTTTAAAATAAAGCGAATTTTGCGAAAAAGAAAAGTTTCATTAAGTTACTACGTTCAGTGCGCTTAGGTTCGGTGCAAATTAAAAACCAGTCAAAGCGCTGTTGCAGGACCCTTTAAGACATACAGAAAGATATGTTGTCCCGAAAGTATACACCCACTACGGAAAAAGAACAAAAAAGAAATCCCTTTATATTCCGTACATTAATTAAATAGACTTCCCCTCAATTTTTAATAGCTATGACATCTCGAAAAAAAAGCAAAACTCAAACTTAAAACCTGGTGTCATGTCTTTAACGAATTAATTGTTACATGTCTAACTCCATAACTTCTAAGTGCCTTTTTTTCTGTTGTGCAATTTGATTCCGATTTCCTCACTGTCGATGCGTTCCGGTCGTTGCCTGCCTGGCCCACCGCACACAGCACACCCCTGTGCACGATAGGCGGTCCTGTTTTGTATATTTTTTCTGTGAATAAAATATATACATACTATACATTACTATTACGAAGCACTGATGTAGCTCTATATTATAACTCTCACACAATACTGGAGTGTCGGGAAGAACTTTCAGACGAAAGACCACGGCTTTCTGTGACTTGCTTTCGCCAAAGCGATATGGCAAGAAATCGTACCGTCCTGTTCAGTGTTTTAAGTTTTCGAACGCGGCCGTGTTGATGCTTCGTAATTTTGACTGGGAAGTTGGCCGTGCATCGTCATAAGTTAGGCGCCTTCTAGGATGCTTAGAGCCAGCAGAGTGATTTATTGTCACATTTAGACGATCTCAGACTCCTTTTCAGGGCACCTTTAATACCGAAAGCCTGGAAACTGCTACGCGGAACAAACTGGGTTCGCCTGCACGGCTACCGGCATATAGAGTTCATCCCAGGTCACTTCAGTCCATGTCATTTCATCCCCTGGCTCAGTTCATGCCTCACACTTCACACCAAAGACATTCAATTCTGTTTCGTCCCATACCTCTTACATGATGTACGGTTTATTCCGGGCGTTTTCTGCCAGCGGAGCTTAAGCGGTATCTGGCGCCGTATCGATGATATCTTCGCTTGAAGCGTCTCGGATGAAACGTCTTGAACAAAATGTCTTTGGTATCGAGTGTGAATGAAGTGTGAGATAATGAACTGTCCTGCGATCAAGTGTCTTGGAATGTAGTCGGTGAACTTCGTGTCCGGCTACTAGATGATCCTGTCCTAAGACAACATCCTAATTTATCATGTATGCAGTGCCTCTGTCAGCGCGTCTGGAGCCGCTGGTACAGACCTTCGACGTGGCAGGGATCGCCAACCTGAGCTGCTGCGTGGTAGGCCACCTGTGCACGGGGTCCAGTGGACGCTCACTGGCTGCCCCTCGGGCCATGTAATCCCCTGGCTAGACGTTTCTCTGTGACCTGTCTGCGTGTTCCTGTGCAGCGTGAGGACAGGGGCATGTACCAGTG
>JAZHYW010049628.1:0-14755 GCA_037355805.1 Ixodes ricinus | reverse complement strand
TCAGGAATACATACTGCAACTTCTTGAGGTTGCAGCGCACAAGACAAGGACAAAAAAACGAGAGACACACTTCTGTTTGTCTCTGTGTATCTCATTTTGTCCTTGTCTTGTAGCGCTGCTTAACCTCAAGATGAAGACATCAACTCGCCCAATCTTCCCTATTAACAATCTGCGAGGATTCCAGGACACATTCTGCAAGGACACATACTGCACGAATTCAGGTACACAATCTGCAAGAACACGATCTGCAACAACGGAATCTGCAAGAATTTCAACAATTAATGTACAAATCTGTAAAAATTCAAGAAGGCAATATGAAAGAACACAATCTGCAAGAATTCAAGAACATGGTCTGCAACAATTCGGAAGATGCACAGAAGCCATTCCAATTCCGATTCTCGTATACTCGGAAGGCACGATATCTGGAAACTCAAATCATCATACAACGTCGCAATTTGCTGCTAAATTTAGCAAAGAAAAGCTTTGTGCAACATCACAACGTCGTGTGACACTGCGATTCCTAGCTAAATTTCGCGGGCCACATCGTACACACACTGGGATGCACTGTGAGAGCTCACCAATAACGGCCATTGCCGTGAAATAATTGCAACTCACCCCGAGAATGAGGACGTTGAGTAGCCGGTCGAGGGAGGTGCGCTTGAAGATGGTCTTGCCGCTGTTCTGCATGAGCTTGGTGTCCCGGCCGGCAAACACCACTACGCCGTAGCACCAGTGGGTGTTGCGCAGGACGCAGCCACGAAGGAGCAGCTTGTCCTTGTCCAGGGAGTAGCTCTGGCCCCGCCAGAAGAGGGTGCCCTCGTAGCGGCTCAGGTTGTTGTTGGGTGCCTCACAGATGATCTCCCCTGGCAAGCCGTAAAACAAGTTACGATCACACCGCCACAGACTTGAGGTGATCTCAGAAACAATTTTGCAATCGTTCGACCACAAGGTGACTCTGTTGTCATAGTATGTAGCTTCTCCAGTCAGGCGATTATGTTGTTATGACCCTGTAATCCTACTTTTACAGGGTGCCTCACAGATAGTCTGTCTAGGTGAATAACGAAACATGTTGCCATCGAGCCACCGTAGCTTCATGGCTATCTCACCGCATTTTCATGGTCATTCGGTTAGATGGTGACCTTGTTTTCGTAATAAGTTCTTTGGTCATGTGGCTACATTGCTACAATTAAGTAATTACATATTTACAGGATGCCTCACTTGTGAGTTGCAAAACATGTTACGATTGTGCCACCGCAGCTCTATAGTGATCTCGCCACATTTTTGTAATCATTTGACAATGGTGATCATGTTTTCATAACTACTTTGGTCAGTCAACTACATTTTTACAATCATATAAACACATATTTAGTTAGCCTCACAGACACATCCTCTTTGGTGAGTCACTAAACATGTTATGATCATACTCGTGTAGCTTTATTGCAATCTCACCGTATTATATCCGTAAATGTTCAAGCATCTGGTGAACACATATTTCATAGTATCATTATGCTGTCATACGCTTCTACCAAAGGACTATGTTTTTACAATCATGTAACTGTATCGTAAGGTTTACTGAGTTTCTTTTTAGTAAAATTCAATTTCCCCCCATGGATACAACCTGAATTCATTGTGTGAAAACTCAACATAAATTTGGGTTTAATTTTATTTCTGACACATCCGTGTCAGAGATAAAATTATTATTATTATTATGATAGCCGAATACAGATTGAAGCTTGTGTGCAGGAACAACCCACTAACAATGAAGGAAACTACTAGAAAGTACTCAAGTACCTCCAAAATGCTTTGATTACATAAAAAAAGAATAAAGTGTGACATGACTCTTAAATTTATCGTATGAAAGAACCTTGCCTAGGCGGCTTTTCAGGTCTTCAGACCTGACAAGTAATCATTTCGACTTTTAATACTTGATATTTGAATAAAGTTGAAATAAAACTGACTTTCCCCAGTTTTCTCAACAGAGATAAGCACCAGAATACAAACTAGACGTTTAAACAAAAACAAACTCACCGTCAAACCTTCTAGAAGTTCGTTGTTATTACTCATCTCAGCCGTGTCAGGTGTTGCTTGCCTGCACTTGAGGTTTGTTTCCTGCGAGGACCACAATTGGAGTCTGAGGACATTTGATCCCTTTAGCTGATGTTGAGACAAAACTCAGTGCCTGGCCTTTCAACAGAACCTCATGGGCCCAAAGATACCAGTTCAAAGACTAGAATAGGCATCTAAAGTTCTGCATAAGCAACATTTGAAATGCCTACTGTACTTCTCTACTTGTACAGGATGTGCACACACTTGGCACCTATGTGAAGTCATGATAAACACTGAGATCCAGTCACCTTGAACTGTTGGAATCAAATGTTGCCTAATTAGCGTACATGGCCCACAGCAGAAGCTATTCGTGGAAAACATTCCCGAACAGCAGCAAGCTACGAAGTGTGGGAGCTAGACTAAAATCTTCAGAAAGAAGGCTGCTACTTTTTAAAAATGTTTTTACAGTATACATATGCAATACCAGTGGTGTCACTAGGGTCAGTGGTATCTGCGGAGATGGGGCTGCAACACCCCCCCCCCCCCCCCCGCTCATTGCCCCCTCTCTCCCCGCTAGTTGCTGCCATCCCCCCCCCACTACCCAGCAACACCCAAGGCAGTCCCACCTGCCCCCTCCTTTGTGACGCACTGTGCAGTACACACAGTATAGTAGTACAGTCCAATACAGCCGGTAGATGAGTGCATTCTCACCATCCAACTCTGCAGTCTCAATGTAGCACAGCCCGTTAGGCTCACTCGTTGACAGCAACAGCAGGTCTGCCTACAAGAAAGAGATGCACCGTTGGAATCGGTGTGCAAACGGTTTCCTTGAGGACACCCTAAATTTGACCTTTTGCTCTGAATTGAATACTTCAAAAGTTTATTAATTAATCGTACATAATTTAGTTAATTGGGCAAAATACAAAAAATTGCCTGACTTGGTTCAAACAATGAACAAACTTATTCCTTTGGTTTGTGTCAGTTCTAAAATGCACTAAAATATTTTTAAACTTTGGCTAAAGTTGTAGTTGCAACACTCTGTGTAGCTCATGTTCATTTCATTCAGTACCTGCTTGATATTACTCACATATGCAACCATTGTACACGTTATAAAAGCAGTGCGGAAATGCTCCAACAGCATAATTTAGAGCCAGTAAATGCGTCTTGGAACATTATGAAGCATGGCACGGATAGGCCACATGTTCTCAGACTGAAATGTTCTAGTTTTACCACTCGGGTCACATGGTGTGAACAGATCGTAAATGTGATGCAGAAATTTCAGAACATCTGCAATACATCATTTCCCCCATACACTTTGACAACTCCTGGCTGAAACCTTTGCTAGGAGTTTAAAGGGATACTACAACGAAGGGGCTGGCGCTTATTTTCTTGGTCTATTTGTGTTCAAGGAGCAGTATCGCATCAGACACACCGATCTCTTGTTGAAAAAGACACAAAAAGGAATTTTAAAACAAATTAAACGATTATCAAATAGCACCTGGTGGATGCCGCTAACACCTCGTTGTAATGCCCGTCTAGGAACCTTGATAGGTACTGATAATAACTGTCTCGCCTCCGGACACCTTGAGAAAAGAAGGGAAGGAGGAACACCTCCCCTCTCCCCGAGACTCTCTTTTGTGTGTCCCAGAAGTCGCTATTGTCCCTCTACAAGATTATAGAAGATTAACCCGTCACTCAAAATTCGTACGAAAGCAGCTTTGGGGGTTAGTTGCGGTGGCTGATCGCTGGCGTGCTTCAGCTGCTTCGGTGGTTGGAACGACTAGGACATTTTCTCGATGTCAGCCTTACCGCAGCTTTGCTTGTCCTGAAACAAACTACGTCACGATTGCGGCGGATGTCACATGCTCTCCGCTGGCTGCTCTCAGAGCGCTTGCCAGAGTGGGCCGTTTATAACGAAAAATACAGCCATCAGGCTCAACATACAAACGTGCGATTGTCATTTACGGATATTGCGGATCACATTCAACCTATTTCTGAACACGACAGGTATATTTCTAATTTCCTTGAAGTATCCCCTTAAAGTATAACACAGGAAGAGCATTGAAAGCGAGAAGCGAGTTGCTGCACGAAGGGACAACTCACTGCGACGAACTGGTCGTTCTCCATGAAGATGACATCGCCGACTTGAACTTTGTGCCAGCGCTCCTCTACAATCTGTCCGCCACGGAGGACCTTTGACAACCGGTTGTTCACTTGGTTGTCACTCTGGTGGCGTTGCTGGAAAACGACGCGGAAAAACAGCTTGCACTCCAAGCACAGTCAAAGACAAAACAAACCAGAACACAGGAATGCAGCTTCTGGACTGTGTTAGTGCAAGTGGCAATTGGTGCTGGCAGTCAGGACCAGATGCCACAGCCTCAGAAGCTCGCCGTTACCTGGTTCAAAGGTTACTATAAGCGATTTACAGAAATTTGCAATGGGAAAATGGTGGCCGACAAAGCCTACGGAATGCAGTAAAACCACGTGGAAGCAGAATACCCACGTACGGCGAATTATTTAACATGTGTCTCCAGACTCGCGTTAAAATTTGAAGAAATTAAAATGCATGTAAAAGTACTTTTTTTATGCACTTGAGCAACATATTGTCATGTCAAACTTTTTCCCCACTGCGAAGGCTTACAAAAGCATGCACAAACTAAATCGTCTTCTTGCCCCTCTCCCTTTCCCCTAAAAAGAAGTAGGAAAAAAAGAAAATTTGCAAAAGCTCAAGTTGCAAACAAAATTTGAGCAAAGAGATGCGATTCCAAAAGGGAGATAAGCTAGAAAAAAACTCTGCACGCATGCAAAAACAAAAAAACTTTTTCATCTCAAAGCATTTGCCCACGAACGAGAAGCAATTCAGAAGGGAAGATAAGCTAAAAAAAAACAACAACTCTGCACGCATACAGGAAAAAAAAAAAAAAAGGCACCTTGTGACGGCGCGCCTTGTAACAGCGTCGTTACAATAAGCCGAGAGAATGAGATGAGGAAACAAAGGAAGGCAACTTGCCTTCCAGCGATCACCTCGTGGAAGTTCGTTGTCAGTGGCGTAACTAGGGGTGGGGCGAGGGGGTACAAGTGCCCCGGGCGCCACTTGGGAGGGGAGCGCCAAGCCGGGATTCACTGCCAACATGTGCCCTATGGAAAAAAGCGGCAGGCGGGAGGGGGGGGGGCTACTGCGAAGCGCGAAATTTCGTTTGCCCATGGAGCTATGAGGGGGCGAGCAATTTCGAAGAAAGTCTTTTGCCATGGAAGCGCCGTCACATCTAGTTACGCCACTGTTACGATTTGTAAATGGTTTTTGCTATATCGAACTACTTGCTATATCAGAACTGATCATAGCATTTCCTGCTGTTCGTTATAAACGGGTTTTGACTGTACATGGAGGTTAATGGCATCAGCTACCGGGAAGGGGCTCCATTTTCACATTGAAAGTTTGAGAACATCACTTAAATTTAAGGTAACAAAATGAAATTTTCACCATTTATAGTGCTTATCCTTCTTTTTATAAATCTGATGTAAGATGCAATATAGCATGTTTTTTATGTTCTGGATGCAATGCACATGCAGGAAAAAAACATGTTCTTGCGCAAACATGAGACATGGCAACACACTTAAAAAACCTAGCAAAATAAACGAATCAGTCTTTGAAACCACTGAGTGCAATGAACAAGAAAATAATGGGTGAGACTATTTATTTTAAATAACTAAAAATCACAGAAATTCCATTTTCAATGGGCTAACAGAAGTTTCCTAAGGGGGACACTACTCAGAAAAAAAAACATTCTGCAAAAAAAAGTTGATTTTTAAAAATGCCATATTTACATCCACCAACATCTAGAGAGTATTCCCAGAAAGTTTCATTAGTTTACACTGCATAACTAGTTAACTCTTTATAAATTATTTCTGGTCCACCGATGCTAAAGAAAAGGTAGGGGTTGGAGCACTTTGAACATAATTTTCTCCGTTCCATTTTTTGGTATAAATTTCACTTTAGGAAAACTATCGTTTGTTAATGGGACAAGAGGAAAGACTCACTCATTGTTTTTCCTAACTGGAATTTTATGGGCAATGCAACTGTGGAATTGTTTTTTGACTTTGTGGATGTCTTTTATAAAAGATGTTAAGATTTTGTCGACTGACATAAAAGGCAAAAATATTTGATTTTTCACTGCAATGTTAGTATAAAATAAATTACTTTTGAAAATTTTGTTTTCAGAGTTGCACTCTCCAGGCATTCTGCTGCAGATCTAGAGTAGAAAAATTTTGGGTATTACATTAGTTTCCTAACTATAGTTTTCCTAAACGAAGTCGGTGTGTTCCTGATAAAAACACTATAATTTATTTACAATTCCTGTACACAGACAAAACTTTGCACTGCATTCTGCCTTGAAACTGCCAGTATATAGACCCTTTCTTCAAGGGCGCCGCCATATTGAATTGTCGTCACTTCCAGTATGGGCGAAAACATTGTTTTGCCGTCGCCACGCCAATAGAATGCATTTAGGAGAAAAGCGTAACCGTCATCCATTCTCGTTTTCTCTCCCCTCTATTTTTTTACTATTTGCAGGTTGAAACGTTTTAATATTTTTTCGTCGCCCATACCGGATAAGCCTACTTGGTGGCGAGGGCGAGAGTAAGCGGAAAAGGTCATTCATATTAAGCCATAGGTTTAAAAGTTGACACCCTTAGGTAGTGTCCCCCTTATATGTTTTTATGAATACACAAAAACAAATCATTCTTACCAAACCTAGGTACCATAATTGCTACATATTCTAAAGTATATTCATGCCAAATTTGGTTGTGATAGGACAATATTAAGAACAAAATTCTTGCTGCGCAGACTGCAAAGATGTCCCAAAATTGCATTAAGAGAACAACGCGTTTGAATATTACCATAGATTTGTAGCAATACTCCTTTGCGGTGGAAAAAGTAATATTTTGTACATTTTTCTGTGAGAAATTGAAGCTACAGAAGACTGATAGAGAGGAGATGGCCAGGCCTATTTGCCAACGTAAATGTGATGGCGAGCGACGTAACAGAATGGCTCAAATTTTTTAATGCTGTTCTGGTCTGCCGGGAGGTCTTCAAATGCGTATTTGACTAATTTTACAATCATAATCGGCACTTCACTAATATTTTTATAGATAAAATATGAAGATTCAGAGATAATAAAACACCATAAAACCCATAATCACATTTTTTTGCAACTTTTGAGTGAGCTATTGGTTAGTTATGAAACTTTGGCATCTGGTCCAGACCACTAGCACCACATTTGGGAAGTGATTGAGCGTTCGGCGATGTATATGGTTTTTTTGCAGTAATAAAAGCACTATGGTAATTTTTTTTCCTCCAAGGACACGTTGTACATTATAGATTTCTCAATGAAAAAAGAAAACGGCCTCTAGAAAAGACAAGCAGCACCTCGCTGCATCATTGGAGCAATTTGTGCACCCTGGTATTAAAACAAGGCGGCAGGCGCTCAAACCAAGAGGGTCAAAGGTCTCACAATGTCATCGATGGCGTCTTTCAGGGCAGTCAATAAAAGCACAACAACCAAAGGCACGGCGGTGGTCCACGGGGTCAGGGAGGAAATCTGGGGATCATCTGCAAGGCAGCGGATAATCCCCAACCGGTGGATTAGCCACATGAAGATGATCGTGCAGGGCTTAACGGCACAAGAACGACAGAAACCATACTGTAGCGATACCCACATGGTAAAAGGAACAAACAAGTAAAGCAGACACATAAAGAAAAAAACACTCGCACACAATAGACATCTGAAAAGCAGAGGATAATCCCAAAATGGTGAATTAGCCGCAAGGCAAAGCAGTGATAATCCTGAACCGGTGGATTAGCCATATGGCAAAGCAGTGGATAGTACCGAGCTGATGAATATTAGTCACATGGCAATGATGATTATTCAGAGCTTGATAGCACAAATGTGACAGAGGCCACAATGCACCAACACCCACGTAAATAGAGCAAAGAAATATAGTACATGAAGGGGGTAAACAGCTCAGTAAAGGAAAGAAAAGACACAACCATGACAGGACGAGGCTGTACTCGCCACTGAAGTTTAATGAACGAAAAGGGCACGGAAAAAGGAAGAAAAGTAACAAACAGAATCGCAAACCAAGCATCACGTCATCACTGAGATAAGAACCCTACCCGACTCAATTCGTTCTTGACCTAAGGAACACTATCTTTTAAGACAGCATCACAGAAGGTTCGCGCAACCCACTCCCAGGCTTCCAAGAAAGCACCCCCCACACAGGGAAAGATTGACAAAAGAAATTACTGACACAATCTTTATTGCACGAGGTGTGCGTCAGCAGTGAACCTCTCTGCGACGCCATCTGAAAAGGAGGTTGCATACCTGAGGTCAAGAATGAATTGCGTTGCGATGGGTTCTTATCTCGGTGGTGACGTGGTGCTTGGTTGACGGACTGTTTATGTGTGTGTTCTTGATCTGATTAAAATGGCTTACTTCCCTCGTGCCCTTTTCGTCTGTTAAACTTCAGTTACGAGCACAGCTTTGTCCTGTCGGTGGTTGTGTGGTTTCTTTTTTTCCGTTTTCTAAGCTTTTTATATCCCTCGTGTACAATGTTTACCAACTGGCCCAATTCATTACGCTAGTAAAAAAAATAAAGCAATAATAATAAAGAAACACAGAGACAAAGGATGGCAGAAAAAGTGGGAAACAATGATACATGTGGTATGTGTTCCCTTTTTTGTGTCATCGTTTGTCTCCGGTTTTGATAGTGTTTGACGTCAACCAGCTTGTTTCTTCGTCGAGAAAAGTAGGTTGGATACTGAGGTTCCAACATGTTGTGAATTCTGTTGTCTGTTTACAATTGCCACCTGTTTGTATTTAGCGATTATAGAAGTAGGAAAATAAAACAGACATCAGAGTTCACCAAAACCTGGTAATACTGGAGTCTATACAAGAATAAAAATAGCAAAATGGCACTTTAGTACGGAAGTAGGGCCTGCTATGAGAGCATTAGAGCCTTCAACTGAGACGGGGATTTTCAACGCTCCATCTAAGGCATATCCACTCTCACAAAAGGACCTCAAACCCCATGATCAAATAGCTTTAATATTTGTGTTATATTATTAGAGACATGTCACTTTTTATACAATTTATTTTAATTAAAAATCTCTTTCAAACAATGACTGTTTCTTCAGAGCGCTTTTAGTACAGGTTGTCTTTACAAAATCTTTTTATCCTACAATTAGAATTTCACTCTAGAAGTAAGGACAGCATGAAAGTACTTTCTCGAAATAATAAATTCCTCATTGCAAGAACAGTCCTGCAGTTCATTTAGAAACTAGAAAGCAGTAATCAACAAGTTCCCAAATAAACTGTTCACATAAACTCTCCCAAGTGTGCAGCATTAGTTACATTGTAAACTTCACATAGCAAGCAGAAATTTCACCAACAATGTGTGGCTTTCAAAAGGTTCACACTTACTTGCAAGACGAGGAGACATAGGAAATAGAAGTTTGCGAGTCAGCTGGAACTGCTCAAACAAGTTGCGTGGCAGAAACGTCAGGAGGGAGTACTTGGATGTCTTGATGTAGTTGTTCTGTTGAGAAAACAAGACAAAATTCCTTATCAACCTTGAGTGAAAGCCTTGCAAAGGATAAGGAACTTAAAAAAAAAGCACAATGGAGTTATGCATTTTGATTGCCTGTGCCGAACAATAGCATAAAAGCCTCACAAAAAGTATTGCCTAAGGATAGTTGAATTTGTTACAATTTTAAAAGCTTACAATAAGTTTAGTAGATATTATTTCTTAATAACATGTCCTGCATGCGAATGCCACCTTGGTGATATTCCTATTCATTAAATGCATGGCTTCCAATTTTGGTGTTCACCAAAAATAAGTTTTTAGCATCCATACAAAACAAATCACCACAATAATGATTTTTAAAAATAAATAAAGAATGAAACGGCCATTGATTTTTTGATAAATAAACACTGGATAACCCATAACCTAATCTGTTAGAGCCATAAAAAATAACATAAAAATGCTTTAGTGCACTTCTCAATAAGACAAGCAAAAACACTACAGAAAATTACAGGAAAAGTAAAAGATGAAGTCAGAGTCGAAGAGGTCAGCCCCAAACTTACAGCGTAATTGAACTGCCCATTGTGTTCAGGATCGTTAGCGCGATTCGCTCTCTCCGTCTCTGAAAGATGGCACAAATCGCGAACATTGAAACGTTGATAAACAATGTTTCAAGAATAATGCTCATCAACGAACCAAAAGCATGATCCAATAAACACTAGACAGTATAAACCTCCAGTGCCTCTTTCAATTAATGCTTATGATTTCACACTGCAATGTACAGAGACATGCTGCACTTCAGTCAAATTCTCAAATCACTTGAATAATAACAATATTAAAAATAATCTTTATTTAAAGTGCCCCAAAAACTACAAAGGTCTTTTCATTGGTACAGCTCCCCCAAACCCTCCCCCGAAGAAACAAAAACAAACCTACATAGATAGTTCCACTTAAGACACACATATATAAATTATTACAAAACACAAAAATGAAGGTTAGTTACTAACTAGCTAATCACTCAACAGGTGGCCTCAACAGGCGGCGAACACAGAGGTTGGTACCACAGATGTCGGATCTGGAGTTGGAATGCTGTTACACAGCAATGGTATCCGATAAAGAAGCTAAAACGTTACATTGTAAAATGATTTAAAGTAAGGAAAACATTTCTTGCACTTTTCCCTACAATTCTTGCATTTTCTCTAGTTTGCAGACAACGCACAGCTTTTCCCTTTTCCTAATTAGAAAGAACGTGATTAAGCAAAGCCAATCTCTCAATCTCGCCTTCGACATGAAGTATTCATGAATCAGAGGACACAAGCCCCACCCAAGCACGACCGTGTTTGATAAGATAATCAATCAAACAAAACGTGAAGAGAAACGACACACCTGAGATGACAAACAACCAAAGAGCGTCTTTCAGCAGAGATGGAACACCGGAAACATTGTGTCACAACAAGCAACCCTAGGGACTGTGCTATATGCTCCTTAACTATTCATGTGTCCCCAACTGAATACCAGCTCATGGGGAAAAATAAAAAAACAGGAATGCTTGAAAGATGAATGCAGTATGTACACAATTTTCTGGTGTCAATGCTCATGCAGTATTTTTCCCCAGACATCTCAATTTAATTCTGCTTCCATGTTTTTGTTGCTTTTTTGTTTTAGGGATAGTATGTCTGCAGATTAAAAAGAATGATGTGAGGCAGAAGGAAGAGGTGGAGAAAAATATTTTTCCCCATGGTCCCTAGCGACCTTAGTGACTTCTTTCAGCCAGCTTGCATTATTAAGAATGCTACCTCTCCAGCCTTCCACATTGACTTTCAGTTTTCCCCCATTTCTTTTGTATAGATTAGTGTCCCCATTCCCTTTTTTATTGTCTTTAGGGATTACATGCCGCTAAGCTTTTTGAAAATTTAAACAGAAAAAAATGAGGAAGGGGAAAAGCTGAGTGGAAATTGTCTTCCTTCCCAACATCTCCATATTCTTACTCAATATCTTTTCATCTTATGTTTCTGGGAAAAATAATGTCCCCATTCTTTTCCTTCCATCCAATTACTTTCCCCTTACCTCCCTTTTTTGAGGAGGAGGAGGTAACAAGGTCCTTTGATTGAAACCTTAAAAGCAAAACGCAAAAAAGAATGTCCAGAAGAGGGGGGGGAGGGGGGCATCTCAGCTTTTACCTGATGCCTTCCCCCATTTCCCTATAACAGGAAAGTCCTTCTTCTCTCACCACCTTTTCTTTGTCTTTTGTTACCTTCTGCCACGTTCATTCATTCCTCCCAATTTCCCTAGCTCCAACTCCTTCAAGGAAAAACATGGACCTTGATTAAGACATGGAACACCACAGAAACAAAACAAAATCAGGGTGGGAAAGAAAGCACCCTCTCTCTCCCCATCCTCCACCCCAACCCAAACTGATGAAACAGCTGTTCCCTGAATGCCTCCATCTTCACTGGCTCAATGCCTTTCGCCCATTTCTCCTCCTCCTTCCCCCCACGGGGAGAACGTTGTGTCCCTTTTTCTTTCCTGCTCTACTTCCCCCTCTCTGCCTTCTCCGCTTCCTTTCTTCCAATGTGAAAAGTGCCATAACCCCTTTCCTCACCGACTCCCCCACACCCGCTCTCTCCCCTATTCCCCTTTTCCCCCCAGGCGGAAAGAGGTCAAGTTCCCTTTTCCCGTGACCGGCTGTTTTCCCCTCTCCTGCCGCCTCCAACTTCCCTTTCCCCCCCCGGTGAAGGAGCTGCATCCTTTTTTCCCATCCCCGCCTGCTTTCTCCTTTACTGCCTTTCCCATTTCCTCATGTTCCGGGTGGTGGAAACCCAGATTTCTGACCTGGTTTCTTCTCCGTCCCTCTCCTTCCCTTCCCTTTCCCTCATCTGTCCTCCACGTTCTCGAGGTCAGAGAAGACTACACCGCGTCGTCGTCTCCGCAGGTGCGCGCCGCCTCCACCTCCCTGGTCCATGCCGTTGTTCCGAGGTGCTCAACCTGAGAACCAACAACCCCGAGAGCTTGTCTTCCCTTCCTCCCACGTACCTACCTCTACGGGCTGCTCCACGGTCTGCCGAGGTCGGCGCCCTGCGCCGTGTGCGGTCGGCTATCTGGGTCAAACCCCGGGTTCCCGCCCCAGCCTCCCCTCTCCCCGGTGCCGCCCTCCAGTCATCAACGCGAGACACGGACGCTGTGGCTTTGACGACGCGTGCCGAGGCTTGCTCAAATTGGGCCGAACGCAACCCCCTCTCGCCCTTCCTCCTCGCGCTGGCTGCGGCGCGCACACAAGCGATAGAGACTGCACAAAGCAAGTTAGTGACCGAAGGTAAGTAAAAGTATACAACCCGCATAGGACAATTACTTTCTAAGTGCGGTAGTTGTACCATATATCTGCTAAATGCTGCTGCTAGGAATCATTGTTAAATCACTGTTGTTAGTTGTCTGAAGTTCGTCTGAAAACGCATTGTCGGCCCCCAGAAGAAGACCCTAACAAAGTACAACGTATCGCCTCCGAGCTTCTACACCTTATATGTTCCCAAGTTAGCCGCAACTTTCTGAATCGTCACTATCAAAGCCATTGTCACCGCACTGGATGCAGAACACCAGTCGAAATGGGGGTTGATTTTGCCCCCCCCCTTTTTTTCCGACGCCACTGTGCACTGAGACCAAAGTATGGCGCCTGCAAGACACCGCGCGGAATGGTGTGCGGGGAAGGGCGAGGTTGTCCAAACCCGCTAACTGAACTACATTGATTTCCTGCCCATGCAAAGAATGCATGTCAGCTGGCACAAATTCAGCAGCGCGCTGATTTGAAACGCGTCGACCGGAAACCGTGACGATGAGCGCCAGCCGTTTTAGCACTTCCATAAAGCCCGATGGCGTTGCAGCTATACAACTACTCCATATTTTTAATACTTTTTTACGCAGCCAGGTAATTGCACGTCAGCATTAAGTGGGAAGTCAGCGACCAATTCATCAACGAGCAAACTAAACGGGCGTAAAGGGCTCAGAGGTCTTCTAATAACACTTCGCATTCAGTTTTCCAGCAATTAAGGGTTGTTCATACGACGACCCGCCACTGTTTCTGCCAGAAACTGAATTGGGTCGAGGCCAGGGCGTCAGTTTTCCCGCTAAGCTCGATGGGACACCGACTTTGTGTGTAAGTCATGTGACATAGAAAGTTGCGTATTTACCTATTTTCCCGCTAAATTTAGGGGGGAAGCTGAATTGGTTATGTCAGCATGACGTTCATTTTCCCGCCACCTGCGGTGGCACCAGCATAGGCGACATGACACGATATTCACAGCGTCAACTTCGTATTCCAGAGAAGGTAAACGCCTGTAATTTATTCATTACCTGTACCATAAATATTTCTGCCACCTGCTGTGTCTTCAACAAAACACTCGCGGCTTTGCGTTTAGCTCCTACGATATTTCGTCCGCTCCCGTCGACCTCGACAACCGCAGGCTGATGCCATATGGTATGCACATACTCCACCATTAAAGCCGTAAAAACAAACAAGCTATAAATCAAGGTTTTTTTTTTTTTGTTCACACCGAACAAACTGAATTGCCTCTAAAGTCCGATAGCAGTCACAAATTGAAGGAAGGCTAGACGTCGCTTCCATGAAATCAAGCCATCTCGACCAATCCAGCACTCAGAACATATCACGCGAATTCTTGTTTCGTTGCCCTCCCTAAAGACCACGACACTCACGCGGCATTGGATTGGGCGGCTGGCTAATATCGTCCGTTACGTCCATCGTACGCTGAAATAGAGCAGAACTTACCAGACATATGCGAGACGAAGATTGACTTGATAAGGCGCGTGCAGTCCCCGATAGATTAGGAGGTCATTACCCAGTGGCGTAGGGTATCTTTCTTTAATGGCATCGGCGCTATTCCGCAGACAATGTTTGGTTTCCGGTCCAGTGCATAACCTAACTCCGCGTACCGATGAACATCGCCATCGACTCGGTTGCTGCTGCTTTCTCGGAACCGAACACCCGTTAACACAAAAAAAACGCAGTCATGAGCTGCCCCTCTCACAAGCGTCGTTCCTTTTATCTCAATTCGTCTTCCATGGTCTTCGCACGTGACACGCTTTGACTAAATGGCAACGGTAATAGCACTAGCAACAGAAA
>JAZHYW010049622.1:0-42744 GCA_037355805.1 Ixodes ricinus | reverse complement strand
AACATCTGGCGCTTTTTCTTGTATTTCACGTGGCGTTCCAAGTGGCACATGGCGGCAAATGCACATCCAGCTATTCTTGAAAACGTGTCGCCATCTGTATTTTATATTAAGAAAGTGCAACTTGCCGTAACTGAATGAGAAAAGTTTGAAGTCGAATAACATTATTACTGTGTAATATATCGATAAGGGAGCTCTGAAAATTTTAATATCGAAGGATGCTTTGTAATTTAATGTCTCGTAATTTTGATTAGTAGACCTGATTGCGTTTTTATAACACGGTGAAGTAATACCATTTTATATATTTTTTATTTTCGAATACAGTATATTTATTTGTCCAGTTCGTTACGTTTGGTGAGATCGGTCTATCACCTTACGTTCATTAATTCTTTATATTCAACCGACCGTTTACGTAAATTATCGTGGATGATGGAACTTTATAACTCGAGAAATCATGTTTTTTTTTCAATACTAGATACTGCGGACTATTAAAAGCGGAATAAAAAACGAACTAAAATAATTATAATATCGAGACATTAAAGTATATTTGAATAACAGTTCTTTAATTTGACATTAAATTTATGACTGTAGGATACATAAAATGTTGTCAACCGTCAAAAAAGGTCCAAAACGTCATTCCCGGTGGCATTTTAAGCACTGTTTGTGTCTTTAGCTGTAGTGGGACGTGGCGCAATGATCAAAATGTCTTTTACCACGTGGCTTCAATGGGGTATACGGAAGGAAAAAGAAGACAAACAAGAACGTCGAAGAAGAAGTCGTAGGAACTGCTGCGATGTATTTTATGGAGGGTAAGGAGCTTTTATTTATTTTTATGTTCTGGGCTATAAATTGTCAATTACCCTATCTTTCTAAACACATACAGCGTGTTCTAAATATTGTATTAAACGAAGCCTTACTAAGACAATTCGTTCCAAAGACTTCGTGGTTCGAAGGGATGTTTCTAGAAAAAGAAATATGTAAAAGAACAAGACTCAGCTATCGCTCCCGCTTTCCTGCAGCTGTTCGAAACATGAAACATTAAAACACAGTAGGGCGTATTCACTGGCCATCATACAGTGGCGTAGCCAGGCTTTTTGTTTTTTTGTTTTTTTGGGGGGGTGGTGCGGTGATGGGGGAGGGAGGGGGGAGGTGGGTCAAAATACATGTGTATATTGCCGCGCGCAGGGCCGAACAAGCAGTGCTCGGTCACGGGATTCTAGAATATTCGCGTTGATTTTTACTTTCGTCCTGCTGTCTTTTTCTCGAAAGTGCCTGTTCATTCTCGCCCCAAGCGCGCGACGCTAAATTTTCTTTGCCGAATTTTCGAGGTAGTGATGCACAATAGATAAGGCGCTGCGCGGTACCTTGTCGAGTCAGTCTCGCTCTCGCTTGTTGTTACGCCGCCAAATCGCCGCCCGCTTTTCAGCTGCCTAGACGCTCGTTCTTCATTTTGTTTGGCACAAGTTCGCCGATTGAACCTTCATTTTCAGTTTACATTTGTCGCGCTCTTTTTCGTACGTGACAATATTATACGGTCGGCTAAATTTCGGGGGGGTGTGTAGGGGGGGGGGGGGCAAAGTCCTATAAGTCTCCCCCCGGCTTCGTCACTGCTGCCATATACCTATCCCGAAACTACTTCATCGGTGGTATCAACTCAAAATCCTGCAGAAGGGCGTTTTCTCAAGACAGCATCGCGCGGTCAAGGCGGCATTTTATACAATAATGTTCACTCCTCTTCCCCGGTTTGCGATTCTAGATATGTTGCATATTTTGTGCTTCGTGTTGTAGTGTTTTCTAAACTTTCATGGGAGGCGCCTAATTAGTAGAAGAGGGACTGTTGAGGCTGCTGGAGTGAGAGGATAGCCGCGAACTTCCAAAGCCCATAATTCTGATTAGAAGGGATGAAACTAAAAATATATGTTGTATTCCTTAATTAATTATTAATTAATTCTGCACATATATTGAATGTCCACAAAAGAGCTTGACGCTAATTTTGTGGTTCACTTAAAAAAACATTTAAAAGAAAAGAAAGAGGAAGAAACGTATGGACTTAAAACGAAATATCCTCAAGACAACACAGCTTTGAAATCGGAGCACATCACCAAATTGCTCAAGGTTAGAACTCCGTGCGTTTGTTTAGAACGTTTAAAACTCCGTGCGTCTATTCCCCTGTTGTGTCCCACAATTTCTCAAATCGTTTCGGCCACATCTACCATGAACAGAGTGGTAGTCTATGACAACGACCTTATGGTACTTACATGTTAGCATATCCGACAAGATTCTAATTTGCATAAGATGGTTTTTAAACACTCCCTTTTACTGGTTGGTTTATATTGCACCAAATAAAGGGGAGATTGGGCCGGTAGCTTTAAATTGTATTTCTGTGAGAAGTAATTTACAAAATCGGATGTTGGCGTGTCTCCAAATATATACTATGGTGTAGCCATTTTTATGTAAGCGTAAAAACAACTTATGCTTTCATTCAACGCCAACGCCCTCTAATGACGACGTCAATCTCTGTACTCCTGACAGGACCGGAATCGTCATACAGCGCTGCCGGTAAGAGCCCCCTTACTCTCGTCAAAAATTAAAAAAAAAGAAATCTGGTTTTCTTAAACATTTGTAAAGTGCAGTAAAGATGTATCACCTCTATGCACTTTCACACCGCTTATCACTCAGGCACAAAAGGCTGAGTCACTGGGCTGTTGAACGCATGCGCGTCGTCGTCTGCTATTGTGCAGTAGAGAGCTATACATGAGCATGCTCAGAACGCACCACTAAACAAAAATGGCGGCGCGCAGGAAGCCATTACTGGAATTGTCAGTAAGAGATGAAATCTAGAATGTTGGCATATCGGCGACGACAAAAATGCTTTGTTAAAAATCCGTATTTTTTTTTTGCAATCTGAATTTACTGTTTTTAGAAGTTCATCGAGCAACACTGGCGGTCGCCATTTCTTGGGGGCACGAAGCGTGTGATTGGATCCGAGTTCGCGCCGAACGCTGACGTCACACTCGTGTCCAATACACGCTCGAAGTGTACCGGGTGAGATCGGGAAAAGGACACCCGGTGTTTCGGCCCGCAAAACTACACCACGCATCGCAGAGAGCTGAAACTCCATGAGAAAGTGACGCTAGTGGTGGTGATAAAAATGCGAAACTTCGAGCACATGGCGCTAGCTCGATCAAAAGATAGCAAAAGAAAAACTTAAATGGTCTACGAGCCGACGTCCACCTAAGCTTAATTTGCATATACCGATATTTGAGGTTGTGGGCGCCTGTAACTTTTTTTTTTCCTGACGAGTTTTTTTTTCTACTGGCACAATTACTACACGCGCCCAAAATCTCAAATTTAATTTTATGCATATTAGTCTTAGGCGGACATATTGGCTCGCGGAGAATTCTCTTTTTTCTGTCGTATCGTTTAACTCAGGCAATGTCATATCTGTTCAAACTTCCGCAATTTATCACCACCAGCAGCGTCGGATTCGCACGGAGTTTCAGCTTTATGCAATGCGTAGTTTATCTATGTGGGCCGAAAAACGCGGTCTCATTTTCTCAATCTCACCCTGCACATGCCCAAGTAATGGCGAACAGGCAATGACGCCCAGTTTTGAAAAATGTCTTTTGCATTCAAATTTTTAATTTTTTCTTTCTATTTTTGTAATGACTATGAATAATAAAAGCGACATTTTAAATTGATAATTATAAAAGAAAATACACATACTAACACTGAGGGTCGAAAATCGGACAGTTTACTTCACCTAAAGCAAAAATCCCCATTCTACTCTGGCAAGCAACGACAACCAACACGCATGGCGAGGCCTAGATTGTGGAAATCACCTGGTTTCTTCCAGTTGGTCCTGGCAATCGTAACTAGAACAACTCAGTTGCATAACAGCCATAGAGCCTTTCTTTGAGAAAGTGACTCCGATCCTTGTTTGAGAACCGAACTGAAGGCGATCGCAACGCCGCCATATCTACCGCAGCGGCCACTCCGTGAACTGCATAGTATTGGTTCAGATCGAGTCCTGCAAGGGCCGGTGGTGCCCTCTCGCAGTGCCATTTCGCAGTAGCTATATAAATCAACTTTCATGTTTTGACTCGACGCTAGAGGGCGGCACCATTATCGTTTCCCAGTTTGGTCTCGGTGTACGCGAGCGGTCCGTGTTTCACAGATTAGCTTCCCAACTGAGTGTTTTAGTAACGTTGATCCTGGCATAGCCTGCTCCGAACAGGAGAAAGCCTGGCACTTCGCCGTCACGTCAATACACTTACCGATTGCCTTCAAACAGAAAAAAGGATCAAACTGCAGATGCCATTTTTTAGACGGTTTGGGAGCTTAGCGCCATATATACTACCATTGTGACCATTCTTGGAAACACATTAGCCATCGCGCAGTGTAGCTATAAAAAAAACAAAAAAACAAATGTAATTTTGACATCGGCCGCGGCCGTGGCGGGACTCCGGGTTTCACCATCTCTCTGATATTTTCTCTCTAATTTTCTGTATGACCTCTTTCGCCTATCAGCAAGGCTTCCCCAGAGTCAAGTTTGCCAGTTTTGTCTCCTGGCTGTGAAATGCGGTATCAAAGATGTAATTTTAGTGGTGCAATTTGCGTTGTAAAATTTGGAGGCATACCTTAATTATTTGTGATATATGACACCAAGAAACTTGCCAGGGTCAACGGCGGACTTCGACCCAGGCGAATAAGTTAGCGTTGTAGCGGCACCCTCCAAGAGATGTAGTCAAACTTGTGCTCGTTACTTGAAAAATGTAATGGATTACAATTACAAATTACCGAGCCTCAAATGTAATGGATTACAATCACAAATTACCGAGCCTCAAATGTAATGAATTACCGTTACAAATTACTTTCGCTGAAAAGTAACTGATTACTTTACTCATTACGTTACAAATTATTTTCACGTTACTTTTTCCGTACACTTATCCAGAAAAAAAATGGAAACAATATTGATAGTTTTCAAAAATGTTCTGCGACACTACTTTTCATTTCTCATACGTCCGTATTATGGTAGTCCTTATAAAAATAAAATATTGTATTTAAGGAAAGAGTGTAGGTGCACTCCATTCACCTGTAAGCTGACAAGGCACCGAAAGCTGCAACCACACCTGCCATCCCGCTTGCTTACGGCCTCCGGAAATGTTTTCTCTGGTATTGTGCAGACAAAGCTAGCGGTGCGCATGCTCAGTAGCAGCGTTTACCTCCGCCACGAGATTCGGAGCTAAAGAAGCGATCTACGAAAGCTCCCTTTTGATTCGGGTGTTTCGCCTATTATTCACAAGAAGGAAAAAAACAACTTGGTTTTAACGTTACAATGCATAGCCAATGCGGAAAGCAGGTGTCCCAGCTTACCTTGATGTGTTTCCGTAGATTAGAGTTTGCTGTTCTTGTTGATGACAATGTGCTTTTTTTGGCAAGCGAAGTATGCGCACCGAAACTCCGGGTTTCCGTTCTCCTTAATGCCCTGAATATTGAACATCTCATTAAGAGATGGTCATGGAGACTCCATGACCGAAAACTCGACCAGTCAGAAAAAAAGTGGCGGTTACGGGTTTTCGACCGTTCATCGGTTCTCACTTCCATAGCAATATTCGTGGAGGCCAGGGGAGGGGAGGGCATAGAGAGCCAAAGAATCGGTGACCATCGGTTTCACAAAACAACAGAGGATCACACCACTTTTTCGCGTTCCTCTCTCTCTCTGTCAGCACTCCTTAGATGGCCTAACCCCCCCCCCCTTTTTTTTTGTGTTGACAGTTGATTGTAAAGTGAGGAGTGGACTCGACCACCATGCCCAGACAAGTAAACCAAAAGAAGTATCGTCCGTACCCTCGAAGACGATGCTCTTAGCCTCGCGCCGGGCGCTTTTCAGCCTTGCCTCAAGAGCGTGCTAGAATAAAGTAGCGCCCATCAAAGACAAAGAGAATTCGACTTCCTCGCGCGAGGCTACATCGTTTGTTACGCAAGTTGTGAACCCGCAAATCGAGGGGTACGGACCCGAGTTTGATGTCTGTGCAGGTGGCGGAAGACGTCGAAGAAGTTGGAAAGGGTGAAACGGTGTAAAACACAAAAACAAATAAACACGAAGAGCTTTCTCCTGCCCGAGAGAAGAAGAAAAAACACGATGGAAAGCGACGGAGAGCCTACTCGGCATTGTCCTGCTTGATCTTTGTCTTTCGTATATTTGTACATGCCTTGCCCGTTTTTCTAGTGGTTCTAGTGACCGGTCATGCGAAAAATCGTGTTTTCTTTATAACTATTCTCCCCTTCTCGATGTTTTCTATTTCGTTGAACTTGCTCTCTTTATGCTGCTGAATGTTCTGCTCGTGTTGCTCCAGTTACTGTATTATGCTCATATTTTTAAAAAGTAGCGAGTAATTAAAGCAATCCGTTACCACTATTTTCGTAACAAAATCCCATTGCAAATTACTTCCCCCCAATAAAAGTAACGTGGCAATTAGAAAATACTTGAAAAAGTAACGGATTGCTTCCCAAGTTTGGATGTAGTGAAATGTAGTGAACATACACTCAGCCGAAACCAGACGACCTGGTCGTCTGGTTCCCGCGCCTATCGGTAGATGGCGCCACAAATGCAACTGCCGTCTGCGTCTGTGCCTCTAAATTTCACGAGTTGAAATGCACCACTAGAGCGCAGCTTTGATTTATATGTGAGATTTCTACGTGCGGCCACCGATGTTTCCGGTCAATTTGAAAACAAGCCCCGGGATTTAAGACAGCCCAAATATACAACAATTTTCTTCTTAAAATCTGTGCAGTCACACCAGTTGGCGTCCCAAAGATTGTCGCTAGTAGAAATCGGTGGACACGACATCCGATGGCCCAAGTTTTACGTTTTGTGCGTACGTCACTATGCAGGAACGTCTTTTCAGGAGTCCGCTGACTACTCCGACAGTAAGCAGAAGAAAGAACGACATGATGCGTCTCTGCCTCGGACAGAGTAAGAGCCTCGAAAAAGACGCTTGATGACATTGCAAACACGATTGCAAGCAGGACACTGCCATGTTTCTGCTTGTGAGGGGGGGAGGAGGGAGGGGGGGGCCACCAACCGCGACGTCGACTAGCGCTGCTTCTCGACTGTCTTCTCATGGCCGAGTTTCTTCTTTTCGTGTCCTGCAAAACCACCGCGAAACGCGCCTCTGAGGCCAGTGCTGCATGCTCAATTATAGTGCTGCACGCTGAACGAGTGCTGTATGCTGAATTAGGGTTGTATATGCTGAATTATTCTGCAGCATTTTGAAATAGCACTGTTTGCTGAATTATAATACTGCATTTTGAGTTAGTGCTGCATGATAAAATACAGTGCTGCATCAGGCACGTAGTTAGGGGGGGGGCGCGGAACCCGCCTTCCCCCCCCCCCCCGAAATCTCCCATTTTGCTGGGGCCTCCTCTCCTCTCCCCCTAACCCTTCATACAGCATTTCGTTATAGGCGGCCCCCCCCCCCCCCTCGAATCAAAATCCTGGCTATGTGCCTGTGCTGCATGTTGTATTGTAGTGCTGGATGCTGAAGTACTGCTGCATGTTGATGTATAGTGTTGAATGCTGAAATATATTGCTGCATGCAAAATTATGGTTCTAAAAGCTGAATTAGTGTTGTATACTCTGAATTACGTATACTGTAATGCTGAATAAGTGCTGTTTCCTTAATTATAGCACTGCATGCTGAAATATAGTGCCGCATACTGCGTTATAGTGCTGCATGCTGAATTTTCGCTGTTTACAGATTTATAGTACTGCATGCTCTATTAGTGCTGCACGCTAAATTAGTACTGCATGCTGAATTATACTGCTGGCGGCAGAATTAGTGCTCCATGCAACAAACGGGCGCCATTTCGGCGCATATACCTCCAGCGTCTTATCTTACTAGTGATACAGTCATCTCTCGTTAATATAGACCCGGTTAATATGAATATCCCGTTATATACAGATAACATTTTCGGGTACGAATTGTGTACATAAGCGCATTTGTGCCTCGTTAATATAAACAAGTCACAATATAAATGTTTTTCCCTTTTTTTATTGGTGGGAGGTGTATTTACATTAATGAAGCATACTGTAATTCGGTTTTTGCAATCTGCAGCAAGTGAGGAAGAAGACGAGTGGCCGGACAAGGGCAACACTGAGTGTAAGTAGAGCCCTTGAAAGTAAAAAGAACAACTCATTGGATTTCTTGAGCATCTATACTCCAGGGGCGGATCCAGAACTCCGTTTTTTTTTTGGGGGGGGGGGCGGCGGAAACTTTGTAAGGATGATATTCTCCCATTCTTTCGTGTGCACCGGGGAGTCCACCGATGTCAAATTGCCCTCCAAGAAGGGGGAGGGGGGGGGCGGCCGCCCCCGTCGCCCCCCCCCCCCTCCCCCTTGGATCTGCCACTGCTATACTCCCTATCTGCTTTGAGATCATCCTTTTGTAGTAGGTATCGGGAGTATAAACACTGCTGCGTAAAAAAGCTTTAAAAAGAAGTTAAGCTGAATATTTATTTTGGCCTGTTTTTATGCTAGTTTTGTTATCTGGAGTTACAAACTGTTATTGGTTGCCTCCAATTGGTTTGTTTTTGTTCTTTTGACAAATTTGTATTTTTTTTTATTATTTTGGATTTTACCTTATCGTATTCTCTGTTTTTCGTTATTTTCTGCAGAAATATTAACGAAACTTACGCGTGATTTTCAGCTACAACAGCGTAAGTACACGAGCGAGGGAAGCGCATTGATACGCTGAAAAACGTATTTGTTCGTGCCCCATATATATCGTAGCGCACTGTGGCAGTGTCCTTCGTTCAAGAGAAAATATAAACTCTCGACACGAAATGAGTAAACTCAAAAGTCAACTTCAGCAATCACCAAAAGTCACCACTTCTTCCGAAATGCGAGTTCCCGCAGAGAATTGCATACTTCTAACAAAAATCAATTTTTGTAAAGATTCCCTCGAAATACAAGAATAGCCACAAACGTTCATAAAGATGGCTCGCTCTTCAGCCATTACAGCACAATGCTACTCGTTTACTGTGTGCGGTACTGTCCGCGCTTCTTATACGTAGGCTTCATTATATCATTACTGTGACTGAGCGTTTTCGAGTGTAAATTTTTTAGTTGAGCAAGACTTAGGCCCCCGCCAAACTCTTGCGAATGTGAATCACAGGAGTCACGCTGTCAAATGGTGAGGTCGGGTCCCCTTGTTACGTGACGTCATGTAAAGTGACGTCCATTATCGTGACGTCACCTTACTCATTGGCATTATGGCAACTCTCGGTAAAAGGTCAAGGGACAGCGTGACCTTATGTCGTTTTCCAAAATCACTTGCCAGTAAAAGAGAAAAAAAAGAAGATTATTGAAAAGACTAAAAAAATTAAAGACGTTTACAAATCTCTGTAATGCGAAATTAGAGCGCAGCTCTTGAGGGAGAGGAGGGAGGGTACAGAGGGAGGTATACGGACACGTTGATCGTCTGCGAGCGTCCCTGCCTTTCCGCCTGCTTTACTCCTCACCAGGAGACAACGCAGCGCATGCGCGCCTGCGACCAATCGGCGCGGTTGGCGTCCGCCATCGAATTGCAAACGCTCCCTGAGGTTTGAAATGACCGTCTTTACAACTTAGGATCGGCACCGTACCCGCCACGCCAAAAGCAGACGAACTTGATTGGCGTATTTCTACTCATTACTTGCGTCGAAACACCAGTTCGATGGCGGATAAAATGACGCCATGTAAAAGCCAACACCCGTGCTAGGTGGACCACCGGCGTGGCCAACCGAATTACGTGGGCGGGGCAACCCGTTTTTCTGAAGCAGCAAGAAGATCGCCAAGTTCGGGCGCGCCTACCTGGCCTTGGGAGTCGTGCTCCTGGTGCTGATCATCGCCCTCTTGATCCTCGCCACCGTCGGAATCCATAAGCCCGAAGCGGACGAAGGTAACCGAGTAACGCCGCCGCCTTATGTTTCCTCTACTTGCCGTGAGTTATCGTACTGCGCATAATGACAGCCTGCTTCGATACAGATAAGGTCAAACAGCCATGTCCAATCGACTAATTTAATTCTTACGAAAAAAAATATTTCGTTTTTTTTGCGCACCAGGGGAAACGTCTCCAAACTTCCTATTATGTGAAAAATAAAGTTTATTTTCTGAAAAAAAAAAAATTACAAAGTCGCTGCCGGTCAAGCGCGTGTTTCGCGACTTGCGCAGAGTCGGAATTTCCGATAGTATAGAACTCGAACTGGTGTCTCTGGGTGCCTAATATATTTTGTACAGAAACTGCACATGAACTCAAATTAGTTGAAAAAAAGTTCTTGTGGTTGGCGAAGTATTTTTATTTTGTACTAAGAAATTACAAACTTGACACATAATGCAAGATTGTTCAAATTCAGAGCTTTGTAACTCTGCATTAAAATATCTTGGAAACTTGAAGCAATTGGACGCGTGAGTTCAACATTTGTACAAGTTTTCATTCGAATTGAAAACGCTCATCCTTTCCAGTCACCCAAAAGTAGGCAGGTTACTCTTCTTTGCAAATCATAAAAAAGCCATCTTCAATCCTTTTTTTTTTAGTTTTCACAAACAGGGGAACATGTATACAGGCCCGCATACATTCTGCTGCTTTGGAAATATGTATTTTTTATTAAAAGCCTTTCTGAGTGTCTTCCTTCAATGTAGCCACTGTACTTAAAAATTCAAAGCACGCTTAAGCTTCGCCTTCAAAGGCTGTTGGCCTTTAAAGGCGAACTACGCAAAGGCTGTTGGCGCTAAGGCCATTGAATTTTCGCAATCTTATCGGCTGATGCTGCAATTTGATTAGCCGCGAAGCGATCAAAAGATGACGTAGACTCGCCCTGCGTTTTTATGTTGCCTGCGACTATAAAATAAAAGCTTTTCCGTGGGGCTCTTGCTCCTCCCCAGATGCCCAGGAAAGAAACCCGTTGTACTCAACGGGACACAGAGAAATGTGCGGTACTTTTAACCATGTTAAGAGTAGTACACGCAATCACATTATGTTAACCACATAATGTGATTAACATTATATAAAATCTGTGAAATTTCATATTGATAATGTTTACCTGCCATTGAACAGTAGTTTACCTGAAAAGGGCCACCATCATCTTTCTTTGTGGGTGGAGCTTCGTATATGTGCCAAGCTCCGTCCACAAAAAAACACGTCAATCTTGAACTATAGTTTAAAAAGTTGCTCTGTTTAATGGTCAAGTTTGTTTGGAATAACACGCCCGCTTAATTTTGTTTCCTGCCACCAGATGACGTTGAACTCAGTCTGGTTGATATCGACAAGACGACGTCGCCTGGTTCCCGTGGAGGTGTTCAGAAGAGGCATGGCCGTGGTGAGAAGTTCATTTTCATCGGGGGAGGGGGGGGGGCTTGTTGATTAACGTGAAAATGGGTTAATTGACCGTGCATATGTTTTATTTCCCCAAATAATATCATGGATACAATTTCCAGACTATCGAAACGTGGATGTAAGCCTATCGTTAAATCCGTTGCCCTTTTGGGCGTGCTGAGTAGCAGCCGACTGAAACTTCTTCTGTTCACTGTCGTATGTCTATAGGCCTAAGTTGACAGCCAATTGCTCTATATCGTAAAAACTTCGCGAAAAACCCAAGAAAAAAAAAAGGAAAATTAACCTGTCGAGTTTTTAGGGTGCCTTCCTTTTTATGTGTCTGTGGTTTGCAGGCAAACATTTTGCCAGGCGAGCGACGCAGAAGAGACCCCTACCAACGATACGAAATCGTGGGACGGAACCGAACGGCTTCGGCGAGGACAGTTGGGACAAAGAGCAGGAACCTCATCCACATCCGCGAAAACGTAAGAACAATGCATTTGAAAGCGGTCTTTTGCTTTGTGGTTTTCTTTTCGAATTTTATGAATCAGTCTGACTCGGGTCCCGGATGAGAAACAAGAAGCGTCAATCGATCGCAGTACAAACACCGCTCACAGAGTAGCGTTTTGCCGTAAGTGGCCACTTCGCACGTCTTTCCACGGTAACCATGCCGTTGCGCCCATCGGTTGCCATGGTATAGCACAAGCAGTGTTGTGCCAAATACTTAACAAAAGTATTGTAAATAAGGTACTAAATTCACATCTGAAAATTTATTTAGAGTAATATCAAAGCTGCATTTATTACGAATTATCTTGGGTAGAGTACAAATACTTTGAAAAAGTAATTAAATTACATTCGAAGATACTTGGCAAGTTTTGCAAGCTGGTAGTATAAGAATAAAAAGTCACGGAAAAGGGCCGCTCTATCTGTCATCACTCATCTAAAATTTACTTTTTGCTGTGATCTTTATGATCTTCAAAAAGCGCCTTAGCTGCTTCAATTGAAGTTTACTCTGAAACAATTCGGGATAGGCAACATAATGCGTGCCAAAATCTTTTAGGAGCATGCGGGACTCATGTATTGTAGACACGGCAGCTGACGTGATTTAGTTTGACGGCATGCTCGACTAAAGGGCCGCCCACACTAGCGAGCAAACGCGCGTGGCACGCCGATCGCGGCGAATGTCACGTGACAGCACAGGAGGCCTCGCGCACTCTTGAAGCATTCGAGCGAACGCATGATTTCACGCGCTCAACCGATTTTGCGGAACGCGTTTTCAACGCGATCGGTGCGCCGCGCGCGTTTTCTCGCTAGTGTGGGCGGCCCTTTATTGCGCATTCCGCGATACATTCGTAATATGCCGCGCCGCAATTCGGGGGCTTGACATGTAGTCCGGCATTGCATATATCCACAATAGCCAAATTAGATGTTGACCAAGCAGCCAGACTTGTAAATGAGTACGCGAGTGAATGACACACGTGCACGCTCAGGAGAAGCATCTACTCGAGGACAGCAGCCTATGTCGCTGATTAACAACCAAGAGATAGTACTTTGCCTCCCCCCCTTCCCAGTCAAAAGCGAAAAAAAGCACTTGTACCTTCAAACTGTAAAAAAAAAAAAAAAAAAAAAAGATCGAGGTAACTTAAGCACTTTTTATGAGTTGTGAATGCGAAAGCATGCTAGCCGCTCGTCCGCTCCCTTTTTCGTCTGCTGCGTACTTTTCGTTGCCAGTCAGCACGTGTGCTCCCCTGGGCACGGTGATCTGGACGCTCCGTGTTAACGGAGCGCTGATGGACACGCAGCGCCATGGGGTGAGCGGTCGTGGAAACTGACGAGCGCAGCGGCCAATGGGAGCCCCGTCGGCGCGCGCCAGCCAATGGAACCGAAGGAAACGGGAAACTTTCTGCCGTTTTCCCGCTTTAACTGATGTCGTCAGCTCGCTCCATGAGACAGTTAATGCTCTCGCATTAAAATATTAGGAAAGTTAAGAGGGGAACACAGGAAACACAAGAAAGTGTCCCCAAAACCGCTTCAAAACTCCTTCCCACGCCACCTTCTGCACAAATTGAAGCCATTCTTGACGCACAGATGTCAAGACGGTAAAGATTCCGGAATCAGAATCCGTCAGTTTATAGGTGACTTCACCTGGCGGAAAACTGGCTTTTGAGGATTTTGAGGACGAAACAATGCGCGAATTTGGAAGGAGATGAAAGAAATGCTTTTAAACGAGCTTCGGAGCAAAAGGTAAGCCACAATGGGCACACAAGGAGCTTTAGGGAAGCTCAGTCTAGCTCACTGCAGCTCAATAAAGCCAGCAGGATCTACAGTCGGTCACAAGTCAAGAAGGTAGCGGCAAATGCCCCTCAAAGGAAATCTTGTATTTCTCCGCCACTAATCGCATCCCATCGTTTCCGTGACGTCACGATCTGCGCGAACCAATCTTGTTCTTGTAAACAAATATTACAGCGAAGCTGTATATGACTTGTTGGTCGGACATTTCCATGTCAACGTCCTTACGTAAAAAAGAAAAAGAAATGACCGCATCTTTACGTGGTGAATTATGTTGATTCGGGCGAAGCTCTGGTGGTGCTGATGATACTGACTTTGTTCGTTTTCATTCATGTCAGAAGGAGAATGTGTGGTATGGAACGTGGTTATATACGCATTTGAGCATTTGACCGCAACGCCCTCTCGTCTATAAACGTTGAGCCAATGCATGCAAAGTTTAACGCGATTATATACGCATTCGACCGCAGCGCCCTCTCCTGTATAGACGTTGAGCGGCTACATGCAACGTTTCATCCGTGACATCCCCAGCTCTTGAGTTACTACCACATCTCAAGCCCCCTACTCGTCCCGCAGTAGTGGCCGAGTGGTTAAGGCGATGGACTAGAAATCCATTGGGGTCTCCCCGCACAGGTTCAAATCCTGTCGACTGCGCGAACATTTTTTTTTTTATTTTTTTGAGCACGGACGCCGGACGGATGGACAAGGCTAAACTCTAAGAAGCTTCGCCCCTAAAAAAATAAAAAATACCTTCAGCGATTGAAGCGAAAAGTGCATACATCACGCATACAACATACAGCACGCATTCGTCTCAATAAAGAACAAGCCGAAAATAAGCGTCCGAACCACATAATTGACGTGGGGAGTGACGTCACTACTTTTTCATATATAAAAGAGGAACCCGCCTATACTCTGTTTCACCTTACGTCCGGACGCAGCGGACGCTACGATCTAGCCAATCCCGTTCTGTGGACGAAGCCCGTGGTACGCTTTCCGCGCGTCGCCGTGCCCCCTCTCAGAGTTCACGTGACACTCACACGGCCTTGGATTGGCTCCGATGGCTCGTAACGTCTGCTGCGCTTGGACGTAAGGTGAAACGGAGAATAGCAACTGATTTGATTGTTGTTGCAGCACTGCTATTTGTAGGCCACGTATAGTTAGGACTCCCGAGGAGCAGCGTGAATACGAGGAGCGGCAAGGGGAGAGGAAACGACAATGCGATCAGCGGCAGCATTTGGTATAGTGCAGTGGGCAGTCATTGCAGGTGATACCACAGCTTCGCTGGCCAACCACCTTCACAGCGTGCATTGGAGCCCCGACATTTTTCAACATGGCTGCCGGCAGAGTTTCTACGACTCCAGCGTCTTGTAGTAATTTATTCTGCTCTCTACCGCGGTTTTTGCACTTACCCGATCATACGTTGCTAAGTCGTAACTGCGTCCACTTTTATTTGCAATGGATTCTGCGCGACAGCGTAAGAATCCAGCGATGGTAAGACCATCGAACAGTTCGATGTGAGCCTAAGACTTAGAGCTTCGTACGTCGGACGCCGTCTGCTTCTCCGTCTGCCTGAGGTTGCGTCTCAACATCGTGACGGCATCGGCTTTTCTTCGCAGTGGTTTTCGTGGAGCGACGTTAAAATGCAGCTGTCACAAAACCAGTGGCGTAGCTAGACCATCTGGCACCCGGGGCGCTTAGGGCTTTTGTCACCCCCCCCCCCCTTTGCACACCTCTGGTTTAGAGAACGTGAAGGCTCAGTTTAGAGAAATGCGGTCTGTACGCGGCGGCAAGCTAGGCTTCCAAACAGACCTTGTGGTCACCCTCGGTATTGCTCCGGGAAAATATGATATAATATCAAGCTCGAGCGTGCACCGCCAAGGGTTCACCGCTAACGATTCGGCAAGCAACAGCATGCCGGCGGCCGCCATTTTCTCTAAACAGAGTTTCGAGGCAATTCGGTAAGATGTTGTCGCTAAAACGAGCCTCTAAACCGCACGCCTTAAAATGGAAAGTAATGCAATCAAACAATCGTTGGAATACGGTACACTGCGACGCTGAAGACAGTCCGTCCACGCAGATTTCCGGAAGCTCGACGGTCTCCAGTCATGGCACGCTGTGGCAACAGGGAAACGCCGTCGCCGTCACAACATTACGAATTCACTTGCCAGAACACTACATGGTGACCGCCTCCCGACGGCGAGCGACACGCTTCTAGAACTTACGGCGGGGTCAGAGAGCGAGGGAGCTTGCTGAGCAGAAGCCTTTAGCCAGCACCTCCTCTCGGCACTTCCCCCTCGGCGCGTGGTGCGGTGCCGTGCACGGGTGGACAGCCATGGGTGAGAGTCCGGGGTGAGGGAGACGACACGTTGAGAGTTTACCCAACACGTTCACCCCCTCCCCGCGACTCCCTTCGTGTAAGACCTTCGTGTGATTTCTTTCTTCTTCGTCTGGCGCCTTCTCTTGCTGTCTCGGCGCAGTCCGGCCGTGGTCGGCGCAAGCCAGTGCCGTGTTGCGCTGAATTTGGCGTAAACTAGGTGGCGTTGGCTCGGCGTGCCCGGGCACAGCTCTTTCTCGAGTGCTCCCGCACTTTCCGCGCTTGTTTTTTCCACCGGTGCGCGATGACTTTGCGTGAGCCAAGCCAGTTTTGCGACTCTGCACCAGACACGTTCGTGATGGAAGAGTGGTGACCTCATGCGTCTACACATTCTTTGTCACTCACGAACCAGTCAAGCCGGGGGGATTGCCACCATAAGTGGCACCCCCCTCGTGACTGAGACTCCTGGTACCCGGGGCCCACGGCCCCGGCCCCCACGTTACTACGCCACTGCACAAAACTCTTCTTCATAAGTGTAGTGGGCTGTGTGGGATGGTCATGCGAGTGAACTGCCAACACAGTGTCTTCACCCAATTTTGACCGTATCTTTGCTGGCGCAGTTCACAATCCTAGCGAGCAGTTCACAGTCATATCGAGCGTTGTACGGCTTGAGGCGCACGACGTAGTCTACTTCCGATTGTGGTGGGAGGCGTGGTGAAATCCTTGTTCCGTCGAGCCTCACCTCGTTGTTCAAATCCCCGAGTCGACAAAGCAACTTGCAGGGCCCGAAGTACCGTTTTATCAGCTTCTCGCGTAGTCCGCGGCGGCGAATGGGTGTCCACACCTACACTCTTTCTGCGGGCTGAAAGTGGACGTCGCGAGGACGATGGTTGTACCGTCCGGCGTCAACACGTTGTTGGTCATGGATCCACCGGCAGGCGAGCTGGCGTACCTCCTCTGCTCGCTGGGTTATCAACCTGGCGTTGTCGGTTCCATCGTCTTCTAGGTCGTGGGGTAGCATAGCGTCGAGCATCGTTGTCGCCGTTTTGTCATGCACCAGCTGGAATGGTGTCATTGCGGTCGCCTCTTGAACTGCAGTGTTGTAGCTCAAAATTGACGTGCAGCAACACTTCGTCCAATGTATTGTGCTCAACGTCGACGTACATAGCGATCATGTCGGCGATGGTCTTGTTGAGCCGCTCCCTCAGTCGGTTGGTCTGCGGATGGTATGTCGGGGTTCGACGGTGTCCAGTGTGGCTCAGACTTTGCTCAGACGAAGTACCTCCTGGGTCAGCCGCGCCATAAATGATGATCCCCAATCTGTTATGAGGATTTGACGAGCGCCACGTTGTAGGACGATGGACTCGACGAAGTACTCGGCGACTTCCACAGCAGTCCCCGACGAAAGGACTTGTGTTTTGGCGTATCGTGTTAGATTATCAGTGGCTACGATTATACAACGGTTTCCCAGGGTAAACTGCGGAAACGGACCAAGAAGATCCATTCCGTTCTACTGGAACGGTGCAGTTGATGAAGGAACTGGCTGCAGGAGACCTGCCGGCTTCGTATGTGGTTTCTTGCGTCGCTGGCACTCGTGGCATGATCATGTGTAGAGGTGGATGCTTTTAGGGAGCTTGAGCCAGTAATACTTTTTAACAAATAGGGGCCAGTGTCCGGCTTTAACCAAGGTATCCGGACGTTGGGTCGTCGTGACCGGCTAGAAAAATCTCCTCCTCGAAGGTCGGTCGGGACCGCCAGCAGCCACGGCGAGTTGTTGTCCCCAAAGTTCTCTTTGTAGTGTACACATTGTGGAATGGCGAAGGTCGGCAGGGCTCGGGAGAAAACACGTGGCATGGTACTCCTCGCGACCTTTCAGGTGCTCTATTGATGCGCGCAGCTCAGTATCGCCACGTTGACGTCGGGCCATGTCGTCGGTGTTCACTGCTTCTAGGAAGCACTCCTCTTCATCGTTATCGCAGCTGCCGGAAGTTGGTGGAGGTGCGGGGTACATACCATGCACCGTGCACTGTGCCGCCATGATGTTCCCAACGGCTGCACGTTGCACGTGCCTTTTGCATCGACGCAACTTACGCTACTTTTGAAACATGAAGGGCTTTAGTGCTTACGGCCCGAGCTCCGTCACTATCATCAGCTCAACGACGGCTCAACTCTGGTTTCGGCCCGCTCGGAGTCTGCAGCACCAGCACCACCGCCCATGAGTTTCGCGAGATCATTCGCGACGATGTTCGGGAAGAACTCAAGAAACGTCTACCGGCTGCGGAGCCCCCGGCATCGCTGTCCATCGCCGAAGTCGTGAGCGATGCGAAGTGTCTCTGAAGGCTAATCGCTTATTTTATAAGTGTGATAAAGCAGAATACAATAAAAGTACTTTCGTCGTATTCTGACACGAAGTGTCTTTTGTAGAAATGTAAGCAGACGGCTTGTGAGATACCATACAGATGCTTTTCTTTTAATTTTTTGTTCATGCTCGATCTTATGATGCAAAATGAATGCAGAGATTGAGAGTAGGATCCGGTTTCGAATTTGCGGATGTGGTTCGGATGCGGATACAATTATTTAGGAACAATGAGGATGCGGTTCGGATGCGAATTCGAAGCCTGCGGGTGCGGATCGGATGCGGATGACCAGACTTTTATCCGCGCACGACCCTAGCAGTTTTTACGCTGGTGACACTTGCAGTGTAGTATTAGATTGTGATAATAAAACGAGCAAGTCTGTTTTGAATGGCTTCCAATGCAAAAGATCAGAACGGCTTGTCCTGGGTCCCTGAGAGGAGATGCATATTCTAATTTTGGACGAATTAGGGTTTTACAAGGGATAACATTGAATGAAACAAGTACCAAGGAAAAAATACGTTTGAGGTAACCTAACATGCTATTAGCATTAGCAGTGATGTACTGAATACGGGACTTTCAGGAATGGTCAGAAGTAATGGGGGTTCCGAGATATTCATACGAAGGTTAGATGGCTTGATTCAGGAAGTAATGATAACTGTTGTGAGACTGGCCCACACACGTATGTACTTGCATCTGTTGGTGTTGGGTTTCATAAACCATAGGCGTGGCCATGCCTGCTGTCATTTCAATTCGTGTCTACCGGCAAAAATACAAAGTCCATGGTGTGAATAAATGCTGTAGAGGTTATGGGTTCAGCACCAAGACCACCACCATGGCAACTGATGAGACGTGACTGCAAACCATTTATAAATACGCAATTCTCTCTAAAATAGTTTGGCCATGAACAGTGGAAAAAAACGAAGGGCTTAATTATATTCAAGTTTCTTGCTTTTCACGGTCAGGGACTAAAAAAATAAAACTAGACCGGTGCGCGGAAAAGATAAACAAGTGTATGCACCACGATGTCAACATGGGGAACGACCGTTTTAACGTGGACAGATGCTACTAGGGAGAGCACGGTGCGAGAGGAACCCACCAGGACAACCACAGAGACAAAGGAGGAGTTTCTAGCCACGGAGAACACTCTTACTCCTGAGCGAGAAAGCAGTACGACGAGTGGGTCAAACGCTGACATGCCGTCGACAAAAGGTGAGGAGTTATCGTCAACCATGTTGTTTCCCCAGTGTTGCTGGTCTCTAATCGCGAAGAGCATTAACGCATCAACTTGATTTTAACTGTGTTCCTTTAATCTACAAACTGAGCCTCTTAGTGTTACGAAGGTATCGTATTTTTGTAAACCCTACTCGGAATAATGACGCAGCTTGCTGACGAGTATCTTGTGACACACACTGAATTAATTATACTAAAATCCATGTTCCAGGCTTCCTTTCTTTTCAAGACTCTCTCGCTCTCTCTCTATCCGTTATTTCCTTTGTAATACATGTTATGTGTGTAATAGCTATGCAAAGCCATAAAGTCTTGAGTAGAGCATCGATAATATCGATAGTTTATCCAGATCCATCGATAGTGTCGAAATACTATCGGTGATGGACTTTTAATAGTTTCGATAATCAGTCGATAGGCGAGTACTCTGGAATTCACGAGATTTCTTGGGTGGTCTCTTGACATCCTTCGTCGCCTATCAAAAATGCTATTGCTTCCTCTTCTATAGTTTACAATCTGTAGCTCAACATGGGTAGCTTTACGATGGCGTCAGTTTGAACATAGTTGGACATCGACAACTTGACGGTAGCCTGCTATCGACAGTAGTATCCATACTTTTACGATAGTCGACTCATCGATAGCTGGAAGGATGAATGCAGGGAAGCTGATGGCAGTACTTTTTATATCGGATGGTTGCTTGCGCCACTTACCCTAGAAACTAAAAGTATTATTCCTCTCGCGCAAGCCTATTTTCTTGCCCTCCGCCTTTTTGTAACTATCACTCAGGCAGTGTGGGATATCGCCAGGAGGAAACTTTGGTCATCCTGGCTATCCATAGTTCTCTTTTACTTTCGATAGTTATATTCGGCTTCCACTATCTATCGTATCGACAGTACTGTCGATAGTTCTGCACCACTAGTGTGTCAGCAACATGTTGTAAATGCGTTTTTTCTTCTCATTATTAGTAATTCATTCCATTGACGTCAGCGCGATGATTGTGTCAGTTGGTTTACAGAAAGAGTTGAGGCTATGGACATTTGGTACTTTGATTTGTCAGCAGTATTCCCGGTGGTGTCGTACAAACAGCACAAATGTTATATTGTTGATTTTTTATGTAAATCTCAGTTCGTCGTACCATATGCTTTGCTAACGTGAGTGGGTACAACTATCAAGGACAACAGTGGTGATATGCGCGGGGGATAAACCAGGACGAGCATAAAACGTAACATGAAATATGATCCTTGTCAAACGGTACTAGTGTGTGGATAAATCACCTGTAGTGTACAACTTAAAACTGAGAAGCGTCTAAAAAAACAGACGTCATTGATTCTCGTTTTTTGTTCTTTTTGGCATTCGCAACTTTTTAGCACTTATTACGTTTGCATGGTCCCTTGGTCCAAACATTCGGTCGAGGTTTTCTGGACGTGTAAAAGACATTATCTGACGTCGTTGACAAAAATAAGCACATCCAAAAAGGCTGCTGAAATTAGACCGCCTTTAATTTGCTAAACTTTCTTCACAGACATTAAACGAAAAATAAATGCATTTCAAAAAGTGACCATAATGTGTCCATTATATCTTCAAATCAAAGAAAGAAAGCGTTCTTTTTCGATTTTTTCTTTCTAAATCCAATCATGTTAACCTTTTTGAAACAAAATACAAATTTATTTAAAGTATTCAAAATAAACTCTCAACACGCTTAACAAAGACCGAGCACATTCATACTTTGCCGCGTGTTTTACCTTTCTCAAAGCTAAAATATACTTAAACATTACAGGAAGATCCATTGGTGCATTCTTAGGGAACATGACTCTTGGAAACGCCACACACGTCCCCATTTGGGAAACGCTAACGCTGTCCCCTTCCTTTTTCTTTTGGCTTTCTCCTTTGCTTCCTCTGTGCTTTGTTGCCACATCTTTTTGGCTTCGTTACGGGACTAGTATTAGCGTTTCCCCAAAGAGGACGTTTGTAGTGCCGTTTCCCAAGTGTCATGCTAACGGATTTCTTAAGAATCCACCAATGCATCTTCCTGTAATTTTTTTCACTTCTTTTCTGTACTCTGCCTGTCAAAGTACGTCGACGCACTCGGATATGGTTATTCATACCACTCGTGAAAAGAACCACATCCATACCATTCGTGGAAGGAACCGCATTCATATCACTCGTAAAGGGAACCGCATACATAGTTTTAACTACACAACACACATCACAACCCACGCACCGCTTCTACGGAAACTCAGAGCGAAGAACAACCGGCGACGGCAGAGCGGAAACTGAGCACGCCCGCATTCCAACGCGCCGCGGCGCAACACCTCCCAGATAACGAAGCCGTACTGCTGAGTGAGATGGCGTCATCAGAGAAGGACAATTCTGGGCACATATTGGATAAGACGATTGCGTCAACGTTCGGCTCAAACTTGGCTCGTAAGAAGAGCGCTGACGCAGCACTCGTTTCCAATCTGTGTCCAGCGTAGGTCTTCTCTGATGACGCCATCCGATTAGTGCACTACGGTTTTACTATCTAGGAGGTGTTGCGCGGCGCCTACTCTCTCGCCCCGCGCCTGCTGTGCGCGTGACTTAAGAAAACGAAAGAGACCATTTTGACGAAAACCCGGCGGTGTCTGTCAGTTTGTCAGCGCTGGGGAGAGAGGGAGGGGTTGAAAAGGGCTGACGTCAGCGCTTCCGAACCGATGGGAGCGTCTCACGCGTAACCCTCTCTCTCTCTTTTTCTCTCCCCTGTGCTACCAAACGATAGACACCGGCTGGTTTTCGTCAGAACGAGCGATCTAATGCTAACGCATAAAAATAAACTGATTCGTGGTTATTGGTCACTGCTTGGGAATTGCAAACCTTTGGTGTGTTTGCATTCGACGGACCCACACAAACATCCGTAAATCTTGGCGATCCTAACACAAGCCAGGCGAACCTCGATGAATCTGCCGAGCATGTAGCTTATTGTCTGTACTCACTATCAAATAGCTAGGATAATAAAAGCCAGTAGGAACCTTAGTGGGAGTTAGTGTGACTTAGAGACTTACGACAGTGTGACATAGATAGTACTATTTATTCTTTTACGATGGTCGACTATCGATAGTTTGACGAATGGATGGACGGATGCTAATGGATGTACCAAAAGTGAAGTTGGCTGTACCCTTTATAAAGGATGGCAGCTTGCGTCACCTAGCCTAGAAACCAAAGTATGATTCCGCCCTTCGCAAGCCAGTTTGCCTGCCCTCTGCATTTTTGTAACACATCACCAGGCAGTGTGGGATATTGCGAAATTGACCTCTGGCTCAACCTAGCTATCAATATTTTTATTTTACTATTAATTGTTAGATTTGGCTTCCACTATCGATAGTACCGATAGTGTTAGTCGATGAGTTCTGCACCCCGAATGTGTCAAGCGGGCTGCAAATGCGTTCTTTGTCTTGTGTAATTAGTGCTCGATTCCAATGACGTCAGCGCAATGATTGCGCGAGTTTGGTTACAGAAAGAGTTGAGGCTATGGACATTTTATTATTTGGGTTATCACAGTATTTTCGGTAAAAGTCATAGAGACAGCACGAAAATTTAGATTCAAATTTTTTTATATAAAACTCAGTTCGTACTATTTGTTTGGCTAACTTGAGTGTATACAACTATCATCGACAACGGTGGTTACGTGTGCGGGGTTAAATCAGGCTGAGCTATAAAACGTAACATGAACAATGGTCCTCGTCAAATGGTAGAAGTGTGTGGATAAATCACCGGCACACGTGTAGAACTTAAAACTGAGAAGCGTCAAATAGAAAACAAAGACATCCTTAATTCTTGTTTTTTTCTGGCATTTTTTTTCTTTATGCGTTTACATGGTAACTTGGCCCACACATTCGGTCGAAGTTTTCTTGACCTCGTAGAGGCAAAGACCTGCATTGACATTGTTGACAAACGTAAGCACATCCAAAAGGCTGCAGAAATTAAACTGGGCTCCATCTTGTTTTAATATGCAAGATTTTCTTTTCTCAGACGACATCAAACGAAGAAAAATGTATTTCAAAAGAGTAAACGTAGGATGTACATTATACCTTCAAATTTTAAAAAAATCCACAACTATAAGTTTTCGAGAATTCCTGATTTCGAACCTATCGATAGTGTGGCATGCACGCCTTGGCCTTTAAAAAGAAAGTGAAATTATATGAAGTATTTTAACAGTCCTTTAAACACGCTTAACAAAGACACTTCACATTCATACACTGCCCTATTTTTTCCTTTCGCAAATATAAAATATACTTTATTAAAGAGACTAAACCAGTGACTCGTTGCTACCGCTCACTGATTGAGAATGCGAACCTTTGAGGTGTTTGCATTCGGCGGACCCACACAGATTTCCGCAAATTGTGTAACACTGATTTTACGCTGCAGTGCAGGAATTTGTGGTGGTCCGCGTGCTGAACGAAAACGACCTCCTTTCGTCCGCCATTTTGCCTGAGCAGCGGGCCTCTATAGTTCGCTGGAGTCGCGAATAGTCCGCACCGAGAAAAATTTAAACATTTAAACGTTCGGGGACCATAGTCTGGAAGTTACGATACTTTGTGTGGAAAGATACTGACAGTAACTATTGGGCAATGTAGCTTCGCTAACTGGTGCGGTCCTTCGTCACAGCCTCTCTGCTGTGCACCGTCGGCTCACGCCTCGGGCTCATCGACGAAGCGATCTACCCGATCCGCCAGAAGTTGTGCGACTACATCATCTACACGCACGTCAAGATGCTGGGGGAAGACGACAGTGACGAGAGCCGCAACTCCTACGGACTCTTCAACAAGGTCCGTACACGTACACTTTACAAATATTCACATTACTTGTAATCAACTTCTTTCTTGAGTAATTTAATTACTTTTGGAAGTACGAAAATTACATGTAACCGTTACTAATCTTACTCCCCTTCCTAATGACGCCCTTTGTGCAAATTTCCTTCCAAAGAATCCTCGAACCAAGTCTCCTTCAGGAGGATGGTTTACCAAAGTTGGTAGAATAAGATTAGTAGTTCAGAACTCGGTGATTCTAATTCAGTAATGAACAGTACAATAAACTCATCTTCAAAACGGCAGAAAAATTTATACATCGTCATGAAATTATGAAATACTGTCAACAACTTAATTTTCGCGAATTTCGAGAATCGCCTACAATTCGCGAAAAATACGTCCCGCGAACAATTCGGGCAATATGTGAACGCCACGGAAGCTGCACTCGATTCGCGAAAATTAGAACCCGCGAATAATTTCAAATTTTCAGCCTTTGGCTCGAATCGCGAAAATTTGAGCCCGCGAAAATTAAGTCGCCTTCGCTGTCGGCATAGCCGCGCGGTGCATTATGGGAAACGTCCCATAATGCACCGTAGTGATACGCGCGTTGCATTATGGGACGTTTCCCATAATGCACCGCGCGAGAGGAAGGCGGAGGGGGAGGGGAGAGGAGGGGGAGGAAGCAGGAGGGAAAAGGAGGAGAGGAAGAGGAGGCGAGGACCACGGAAGGTGTAGATGAGGAGGGAGGAGGAGGCTGTATGGATCAGGACGAGGGGCATACCGTCCCCTCCGTACCCTCCCTCCTCCTCCTCAAGAGCTGCGCTCTAATTCGGCATTACAGGAGTTGTAAACGTGTTTCATTTTTTTGCTTTGTTTTTTTTTCTCGCGTGATTGGTTTAGTGGGTAATAACAAACGTACAAGGAAGACGAATGCCGTGACGATGAACTTTTGACGCTGCTTGACTGATTCCATCGGATAGCCCCGCAAAAGACCTTCTATTTTTTCTCGGACGCGCTTGCAGATGGCCGACGATAACCGAGGCAGCAGCGCAGTGCAGTTCGGCCTCGAGCTGTGTCCCGACTTTGTGGCTACCCACAGAGATTACCTGTCTTCCTTCGACTACACAATGCGCAGGCTGTACGACGACTCCGGCATTGATGCCTTCGGTATCTTGGGATTCGTCCCGGACGACGTCGACCTCCCGACTTCGCTCAGAAGCTGGCTCCTCGTTCGTATAGAGACACTCCTGTTTCATACACTCGCGCATCTTCCGACACAGATGGAGGCGGATACGTAAATGAGACGTATATATGTCCATCTCAGGCAAAGGTCAATTTACTCTTATGTGTATCTTCCCCTTGGGGAGTTTCCCTAAATTGTTAACATCCAACCATTAGGCGGCCGATGCTCACCCTTGTAATGGGTATACGATTTACGACTGTAGGCAATTGTTAGGTTCCGTTTGCTCTGTCTGCTGGCGGCTCTCCCTGGTCAACCTATTTGATAGAGAGCTTCACTACAGAAATTTATTCGCGCACCAGGCGAATTTTTTAATGCGTCAGCATTGGAACGCTCGTTTGGACGAAAACGCGGTGGTATCTTTCGTTTGTCAGCGCCTTGGAGAGTGGGAGAAGGAGGGGGACAGGGTGACGCGTGCGACGCTCCCATTAGTCCGAAGCGTTGGCGTCAGCACGCGTCAACCTCTCCCCCTCTCCCAGGCGCTGACAAACTGACAGACACCGCCGGGTTTTCGTCAAAACGAGACGTTTCGTCTCCTTCAAAGTCACGCGCAAAGTTGGCGCGGGGCCAGAGAGGAGGAGGTGCCACGCAACACCCCTTAGATAACAAAGCCATAGTGCTGAATGAGATGGCGTCATCAGAAGGACCAACGCTGGACACAGATTGGAAACGAGTGCTGCGTCAGCGCTTGGCTTCGAGTTAAGTTTGAGCCGAACATTGACTCAAACGTCGTGTCCAATCTGTGCCCAGCGTTGGCCTTCTCTAATGGAACCATCTTATTCAACACTACGGCTTTGTTATCTAAGGGGTGTTGCGCCGCGGCGCGGTGAAATTCGGGCGTGCTCAGTTGCCACTCTGCCTTTGACGGTTGTTCTTCGCTCTGTGTTTTCGTAGTAGCTGTGCATGGACCGTGATGTGTGTATGTCTAGTTAAAACGATGGATGCGGTTCCCTCCACCAGTGATATGAATGCGGTTCTTTCCACGAATGATATGGATCTGGTTCTTTCCACGAGGGATATGGATGACAATATTCAAAGGCGTCAACGTACTCTGGCAGGAAAAGTACAGAAAAGAGGTGAAAAAAAATTACAGGAAGATCCATTGGTGGATTCTTAAGGAATCCGTTAGCATGACACTTGGGAAACGCCACACACGTCCTCTTTGGGGAAACGCTAACACTGATCCCGTAACGAGGCCAGAAAGATCTGGCAACAAAACATAGAGGAAGCAAAAGAGAAAGACAAAAATAAGTTAAAGGGCCAGCGTTAGCGTTTCCCAAAGGGGACGCGTGTGGCGTTTTCAAGGGTCATGCTAACGGATTCCCTAAGATGGATCTTTCTGTAATTTTTAACCTGCACACCAGTCGCCTAGGGGTATGAGTTGCTCTCCGTCTTAATTGGAACTCAATTTATTCTTGTGTAGACGCAGAGAAGAAAACAACTGCCTGTTCCTATAGGACGTAACAGGTCATCTGGCCGAATTTCACACAGGCCCATAACACCCCAGGACATTCCTGTCTTCTATTGAGTGTACTTGAACGTAAGAAAGGCACCCTGTGTTTTCTCCCTGGGCTCGTTCCAACGCAGGGGATGTACCAAGGGCTAAACGCCATCGCCTCGAGTCGTAAGAAACTGTTCCTTGGTCTTCGCCTGGACAAGAGCTACCCTTCAATGCGACGGGATACGGCAAGACAGGCAAAGGACGCTGGGAAGCTACAGAGAGCGCTTCAGAACCTGAGGCACGGTCCGCTCTTTTCCATCGTTTTTTTCTTTTCTTGTTTTTTTTTCTCAAAAACTATTTAGAAATTAGATTTATAAATTCTTCAGCTGTCAATCATCCTAGCCTAATGCAGGTTAAACAAAATCAGGACGAGCTCCTCCCTCCACGTCCTTCACTGATGATTATGATGGCGTTGAAGTAAGCAGAAAATGCCTGTCATTATGCGCCTGTTTGGCGTCGTGTCACGTCCTTGGGGAGAGAGAAAGTAGATAGACTAGTGGAAGGAAGCCCTACACTCTTTCCAGTTTAGCAGAATTAACCCAGGAAAGGAGGCGAGTCCACTCGACTCCTTTCCAGCGTTCGCTCTGTTAAAGCAGAAAAGGTGGACGGCTTCGCGGGAGGAGCTTGCCCGGTTTTTCTTAGCCTGCAACAGGCAGTAAACAGGGCGAGCGGTGTCATGTTCCAGTGGTTATGCTGTTTCTGTGGCAAAACGGGAGGTGCACCTTTTATACTACTGAAACTAGACCTCCTCGATGGCTAAGCTGATTGAAGGAAGGTCAATCGCTGTCGTTCCGAGCACATCATCGGGTGATGTCCAAGTAGACATTGCCGAGTGTGTTGGTGCTAAGGCGAACGAAATTGTTGTCATATGATGCGGTGTGCCAGTTGCGTATCTGTTCACCTGAGCTTTCATGGCACCCAAATGTTTTCTACCAATGTTGGCGCTCCTTGAGAGTTGGTTTGTAAAACTTTTGTGAAGCAAGAATTCACTCATCTAACATTCCTAAAGCGCACCAAGAAAATATTAGTTCTGCCTTCAACGCCAATTTGTTTCCAAGTGGCTGAAATATCGGTAATGGGAACGTCAAATTACAGTACGCTAGAGAATAAAGTAGGGCTCGGCGTCGCTTGAAAGATTTAACCCGATTAATCGGCACCTTTAACGATTAAACGGTCGCGTTAATTTCCAGGCAAAATAGCGTAAAAAGAGCAAAAGTATAGTTTACACTTAATGTTTTTTTTTCTTCTGATAAACACAATGTTCATTTTCAGCTGAGGATAGACATGGTGTTGTTATTTGTGAATTTTCCGACGACGAACAGATTATTGCTTGCGTTTCGAAAGAGAGTTTTAGTAGATCGTTTCGATAACTGTGAACTACCCCCCCCCCCCCACCGATACCGATAGTATGAATGTCCAAAGGCTTCTGGCGGAGTATCAGGAATCGTTATCGGAGTTATTGGGGCGATGTACCAAAACTCCTATTGATAGAAATCACTAAAGTAGAAAAAAAACTGAAAGTTATTTTAGTTCTGGTTTTCCCGGTTTCAGTTCGACCGATTAACCCGTTTAAAAAATAGATTAATGGCGATTATCGCATTAATCAATTAATCGCATGGTTAATCGATCAATCGCCAAGCCCTAAAATAAATCTCAACCGACTTTATGCATTCCAGGCTTTCCACCATTGTTTGTTAAAATATGGAACAAATGCACGCTTCACCTCGCTGCCACAAAATCCTTGTTACATTTTTTTTCTAAGCTATTTTGTTGATATTTTGATGCTTCAATTACGACTACGTTTCGCAGGGTGGACCTGTTCGTGCTGCAGACGCACGTTGTTCCGGAATCTAAGCGTACGTTGAGACCTTGTATCATGACTCCCACGACCCCCTTGGCTACAACGAAGGAAAACAGGGGGATGACTGTACCGGACCTGGTGTGTTGTAAATAAGTTACTTTTAAATGGCACACTGTGACAGCGTAGTACTTGATCGCTTCGTGCAGACAGGTACACGTTACTGAAGAAAGTAACTAAATTGCGTTATTCATTACTCACTCAAAATGTAGCTACTAGGTACGTTCCTCGTTCCTGATATTAAAAAAAGAGACGCATAATTTCAGTTTTAAAGTGACACGTTACTTTCGTTTTACTTTAAACGTGTTTTTTTTTCTCGTAGCTTTAATCGTCTTTCTAGTCTTTAGACATGGACATACTGAATTTCCCTATCCTGAAATATAGTTGATTGGAAGAGATCAACTGGGAAATAGTGCTGCTGTTGTAAGCATCTGTTATGCATGTGCGTAGAATCACAGACGTGACAAATAAAAGTATCCTTACAAAAATTCTCAATGAGTTTCAATTGAGTTTCTAATGTACCCTATAAGAATACATTAGAAAGTCAATTGAAACTCATTGATAATTTTTGTGGTGGTATGTACTTACTTTGATGAGGAACACCGAAAGAAAAGTTCACAGGGTCTCTTATGTTATCCCTAAGACGACTTGAAAGCGAAAGCCCAAGCGCTGATGCATTAAAGAGAGACACATCATTTAACCGCGTCGGACTACTGGACGAAAGGTCGCTGGATCGATGCCAGCCGAGGGACAAGAGCGAAAAGTCTTTTCGGAGGATAAGTAAAATTCGCAGATTTCGCGCAAACGTATTGGTATCTTTCGTGTCGCCGGTTTTTGTACCTTCCGTGTCGCCGACGTGTTATTCGTACTCTTTCGTGTCGCCGACGTGTTTTCGCTCAAGGACTTTGGAGGTCCACTGAACGATGAGACATATGAGGCTCTCGACTTAATAAGACAGTTGGGACGAGGGACGACGCACATTTTATTTCATGAAAGAAAAGGTACGTCGTCCCTCCCGCCTGTCTTATTCTTTCGGTGTTTCTCAACTCAACCGACACGCTCGTTAGTCTACATTTACTTTGATGCTTGTTGTCGCAATGATTTCTTGATGTTTTAGCGAAACGAGATCCTTATATCGAATGTTCTTTTTTAGGTGAAAACCAAGTCGGGTAACTCGTGTTGAACGCGTTCCCCTCCATAATTTCAAAAATAAAGTTATTAGATACAAGTAAAGCCTTACGTACAAGTTTGTCTTCGTGATACACATTCGAAGATACAGCTTTAAAGGCTTGTCTTGGCTTTCCGTTTTGGTTTAGAGCGGCTTTGGCTTCAGTCATCTCCTATGGTCAGCCTACACGCCCACTTAGCAGAAGCACGCATTATCGATAGGTCACGTGTTACTTGTTGCAACCTGCAAGGAGCTGGGACTCTAGGGTATATATGTGAAGCACTCTGTAACTCTTCACTTCTTTGAGAATGAATGTCTCCCAATGAATAAGTAATCCCATTTAAGGGGGATGTGGGGCTTTAGAGTAATTTTCTTATTTATAAAAGAATGCTTATCATATTATACACTGATATAACACATATTGCACCTATTCCAAATATGCAATCAGATATTGAATATCTTTACTAGAAGCCGAGTTATGAGACATCGGTCTAATTTGATTATGTCATCTGTTACAGGTCGTTAGAAAAAATATTACTCGTAAATTATCAACATTTTTAATGCAACTGCATTCACAAAGGTGTGATTTGTGCGGTGGTGCTATTTTAGATCTCACTTGAGAGGGTTATGTTACTAAACAACGATGTTAATTATAGTGTAAAAGACATGTTTTCTCGTTATTTAAGAAAGTAATTAATAGGATAGAACTTTTAAATTGTAAGACTATAAAAATAACATCACCGCACAGCTCCATTCCTCCCAATTAAAATGGCACCAAACACGTTAATATTGTCCAAGACAAACTTCAGAAAACGCCTGTAAGGCATCGGTACTTGTGAAAAAGAGTGGAAGGAGAAAAAATCCCTTGAGGTATCTGTATTCCTACTGAATGTTCACAGAAAAATTAAAAATTCATATGTACTTTCATATTTGAAAATTAGATAGAGCAATAATATTTTGCACAGAGCGGGTGGGTATGCCTAAACATCTGAAAAGCCATTTTTTTAAAAAGTGACTTTCCACCTACTTTTTACCATTTAGACCAGCTCACCATTAGATATATATGGACTCTTTTAATCGGTTTTAGCGCTCTCCACTTAAATTTGCATAGACGTCCCCATGCTCGTCCTTCCCTTGCTATTTCCTCTTAAAACTGTGCAGACTCGCGAAAATAAATATCCTAAAAATCTATCATTACAACGACAGAAAACAAAACAAAACGCCTTCCTCGTTTATGCGCAAGAACCTATGTGCACGCAGTTTGGGCAACGAAGGAGCATTAAACAAAAGAAGACAAATGCAACTTTATGTAGTATGGACGTCCCTGTACCCATACAAAAAAAAACTTTTACGTGTTTGGTTGCATATTTTTTTACGCCTTTCCGTTTCACAATAATCGTGGTGGTGCCAAATGAAGCTAAGCGAGACAATTTTTTTTTCTTTTTCGACACGCCACGCAGGAAACGTCGGCCCATTTCTTGTCTCTCTTCACTGCAAGCAATATCCAGGTCTTCTTATCGTCAACTCTGGCGGCAGTCAAGTAAGACTTCCTCTAAAAGAAAGTTGAAGCGGCTTTAAACGAGAGAAAAACACAAAGACCCTCGTTAGTTAGAGCCCAGCCATCACGAAAATCGTATTCGTTTGGTCATTTTTATGCGCGGATTAACCGGAAAGCGCCTTCAAAGTAGTGCTGAAGCCACGTCCCTCCGAGGCAGAGGGAAAGGGGAGAGATGAGGTAGCCCGTCACTTGCATGTTTAAACTTTGAAGTTCAAACAACACGCAAGGACATCGCGGTGGCAAAGCGGCGACACTCTCTCATCACCCGTCTTATTTCAGGAGAAGCTCTCCAGTCGCCCGAAGATACTATCCTTTCAAACCAATTCAGCCTTGGTGAACAATGCAGCCTGCACAATCACGTATACCCAGCAGCTCCTCTGACGACCGTTTTGGAGATAGTCGCGCTAATCCGGCTTGACGCGTCCCGTCAATAGCACTTCGTTTATCGTCAACGTTTGACGTTGCAATAAGTAGCAATCGGTACGTTCCGGCACGTTTGAAGTCGGATATGTCACGTAGTTAACCCTCGGTGCAAGTGGTTCCTCGCTTCTGCCCGTGACTACTCGGGGTAAATTCTCAGCTTTTGCCAACGGCTGGAACGCGTACTTTGTCACATCGAGGGTCCTCTGAACACATGGCCCTCTAGGATCCATCGAAACAATTCGAAAATTCAAAACCCGAATGCGATTTACAAGACCAGAAGCCTCCGCAGCCGACTACTTTCGCAAGTGACGGAGCGAGCGAGAATCGAGATGGTCCTTTTATGACGCAGTGGCGCGTCACGCGTGGCTAGCCAAGGGTGTGCCGCTGTGAGGACTCCTTCCTTTTGCTTCACTTTTTAACGAGTTTAGTAATTATTCTGGGTTTAACGGTTGTGATATTTGGACTCAGCAGGCACTACCAAATAAAGAATCCACCATTAACTATTTATTTATTTTTTTAGAAAAGCTATTCAGCTTTTTTTTTTTAACTGGGAATATTGATAGTTTTTGAAGGAGATGAAGTGCAGCATTCTCTAACTCCTCGCTAAAATGGGGTTCAGAGTATCGTGAGAGCGCGACCACTTACATACTTGCTGAGAACTATCGTCCAACAGTCTCAACTACACTTCAGGCGTGGTTGGTTCCAGTGGCCCGTGCATTCTTCTTCATTGCCACAAGACGCCTGCGCTCTCGTCAGTCACGTAGCCAGGATTTTGTTTCGGGAAGGAGGGGGGGGAGAGAGAGGAGGCCCCAGCAAAATAGAAAGATTTTGGGCCCCCCCCCCTCCCCTGGCTACGTGCCTGGCTCTTGTGGTGATGACGCTACGGGCTTAAACTTGCTTGTAGCGCGCCTTCCACCCACGCGTGCTCTTCAAGGTGGTTCGCTCAAAGCCCGTCAGGGGACGACTACGTCGCTCCTGGACAATTTGGGAGCCACCAAATCTCCGTGTTTTCCTGTGCATCTCTGTTCAATGTCGAATAACAGGGGTCTGACCATCGGGATTCTGAAAAGCGAGCAGCTAATCCATGTATTGCTACGCTCTGTGCATAAACGTATCTACATACGTAAGTTATGGTGGCTTGGCACAAATTTGCTTCAAGAGCGCAAGGTCGTTTCAAAACTAGGTGCTAGCACCATCGACTACCACAGAAAAGGAGCCTTTACGATGAAAACGTCGTCTGCGTGCAGGTACGACTTGCTAAGCGGCGTGCCGCCCAAAGGAGGAATGTTCTTCAAGCACTGCGTCGAGAGTCGCCTGACCAGCTACCTGGAGACGTGCACTTTAAGCGAGAGAGGTAGCAGCGTGGATGGATACGACAATCGTTCCATGACACCCTGGTTCGCGAAAGCGAGCACGTTACTCGTCTACGACGACAAGGACTCCTTTCAAATAAGGTATATGCTTGGCTGGTTCTCAAAGGGGTACAGAGACTAAAATCAAAATATACAGAAACCTTTTCCGAAATGGGTGAAATACGACCTATGACATCCGTCAATGACAATCGCACGCTCGTATTTTGAGCGGATGGCTATATTTCTTTGTTTCGAGCGTCCGATTTTAGCGAGGGCTTCCATCGGCTATCGAAGCGTGCGATCCGTCAGTGGGAACTCCGTCGCAATCGTGGCGTCAGGCTCAACAGCACAACCAAAGGCTGCCGTGATTATGAGCGGCGCCACGCGGTGTCATTTGCGTGTTACAATCTCGCGTTTCGGAGTGGCGGAGGACCGCACTAGCTGCACGACGACCGGCGTGACGTATTCATTTCGGTCTTTGTAGTCCGCAGTGCATTCCGCTGATGATCTATGAACTCGGGAGAACGAGGATTCCGACTACCAAGGGGACTCGGAAGATGTTAGCGAGTACGAGTAGTGACTCTCGCGCATGTTGACGTACAGGCGATTCGGGGAGAACCGTACGAACCATCCGACAGACCGACCGTCCGCCCCACAATATCCGAAGCGTGAAGGGGCCACCAAGAAACGCCTCGCATTTATTAACGATTGGCCAACTTGGAGGTATGCGCTATTCGTGGGTGTTTTATTAACAGGGTGCTCACAAGTTTGCCTCGCTTTCCGCTTTTCGTTCTTTTGGAAAAAAATAGTCGGCACAACCCCTGATAGCAACCGAATATTCTTGGTAGGAAGACCCAGAATCCCGAGGACAATGTCCTCGTCGCGTAAACGTTTACCGTATACAGGCGATCGGTTTTGACCGGCGCCCGAGAGACGACGGACTCGCGAGACGGATCTTCACGCTTTGGAATTTCTCATCGTTCGAAAACCCGTGGGGCGGCCTCTCGCAGACGTGCGCGACCGAAAGCGTCACTGTGGTCGGCCTTCCACGATTGGCCGAACGCTAACTATGACGTCAGAAAATGATTTATCATCAACGGAAATAAGAGGAATGTAAGAACTTTAATTTTGACGGTGTTAGCAGTGTTCCTTTGAGAGCGCAATGAATTCAAGCTTCCACCATGCTATTTACAAACACCATCGAACTTGTTGTTCGCAAGGTAATGACGTCACAAGGGGAACCATAGGAGGGCGCCACCAAAACATCTCGCCGCTAATTGTCGCAGCCTTTTGTCATGCAATTGCGCGGCATTCTGCACGTGCGTGATAAAGAAACACCGAAACAACTCGGCGGTACCAAAACAATTGCGCGCCGCGCTGAGCAGCGCGATTGTGTTATTGCGTTCACGGCTAGGGTATCTATACGAGTACGGTGTGCTGTCGAGGGCGGCGCCACTGCGGGATGAGCAACCCGTCACGATCTCCCAACAAAGGTTCGTCCCCCAATTACCAGGTGACAGTGAAATCGTTTTATTCGTTTTAAAATTACTTTTCTTGCGTTTTCAACCGAGAGAGTGATGTCGCTCAGGTGCTGATGCGACGTAGCATATACCTAAGCAATAAAGTGAGCCCTAAAATTTTGTTTCCGTACGACTTTAAGGCCCGTTCACACACTTGCGTTTGGCTTACGACCGACTTTTTGTGATCTCTCGCGACGAGAAAACATACTGCGCACAGTGGCGCCACCAGTAAAGTGATTAAAACAAAGAAGTTGCGGTATATACGAGATCAAGTCTACGTGTCTATAAACTGAGAAATTGTCGTTTAAAAATGTCCAAATGTTTTCAGGAGAAGTAAGAAAGAATCACTCCATAAGAAAATAGAAAATATACGGAAATACCAAGTGTTTCACGGCCGCTCAATAGATGGCGCAAGTTTGTTCCCAATTGTCATAAAATATTTTAAGAGGTTCTGCGGCACACGGCCGTTAGCAGTCGCAAGTGTGCGAACCAGCCTTTAGGTTTCAACGAACGTTTTCCTAAACGTCTGTAATGGACCCATGCTCCTCTATGTAGGTGAAACGATGCCTCCAGTTCTTGAGTAGACAACCGAAGATAGGCTGGGCCCTGTTCAACATCGACGAGGAGGTGTTCCGAAGGGACGACTGCGACATGCCGACCACACGTGTCACCGACTACGGCCGCATCAAGGCCGTGCGAAACATCATGGACGCGTACGATCACAGACGCACCATCCTCAAGAAAATATAAATGTCGTTGTGGATGTATCTCTCCTTCTCAATTCAGACATCAAGCCGCGCCAGTTTGTGCTATACATTTAGGTTAGGCGGTGGCGTTTCGACAGGCTTAAAAAGACACCTGAACAGGAGGCTAGGGCGCAAACGAGCTGGTGGTAGTTGGACATAGTGAAACACCCCAAAACTGGGAGAAAGGAAGGACGGACAAACACGAAGGTTTCTGTGTTTGTCCGTCCTTTCGGACGGACAAGAGGACAAACACAGAGAACAGACAAATACATTTTAGACCTTTGTGTTTGTTCGTCCTTTCTTTTTTCTGTCTTCGTTTTATTTTATTTTTTTACTATGTTAAATATACCTGTTTTATTTGAAAAGAAAAATAATGAGGTGTTTTAACAGAGTGATTGAAATGCGGGTTATCGGTGGAAAAGCGAGTAACGGTAAGTTTAGTTTCTGACAATTGCGTTCCCAAATAAATTTGCAGTCGACAGAAACGACAATAAGCGTAGAAGCTTTTTCTTTCCCTTTGTACCAAGTTCTTCAATAAAAAAAAATTAAAAAAGACGCTTTTACAGCCCGAGCATGCGGGCTCGGGCTGTAAAAGCGGTTCCAAGCGGCATGCTTGCGCTTAGTGGATTCAACCTCGTTCGCACTTATGACGAAACGGAGTATGCTGTTCAAAAAGAGTATCGCCCGAACAGGGACTCGAACCCTGGACCGTTAGGTTAAAAGCCTAACGCTCTACCGACTGAGCTATCCGGGCGCCTTTAGGGGTTTCTCGAGATTCGTTATAATGGCTGTGATGTAGCAGCTCCTGACCACCTCTTTTCCTCGCCGATGCTGATAGCCTAACGATATCGGTCTGATTAGTGATAACGACCTTGCAATGCGTTTGATCAGAAGCAGTGTTGAGCCGCGCCTACAAATAACGTAACTGTGCAATTATTAATGGAGCTTTAGAATAGGGGGCTTCAACGTCTGGGTTGCCCTAAGAAATTGGGGGACCCGCGTCGAGGGCGACGTGGACGTGGTCGTCGATGCCGACGCTGACGTCGACGCACCACGCAACGTCAGACATCGCTATGACGCCACGTCAACGTCGTCCTGACGTTGTCAGCTACGTCAACATCATAATGACGTCACGACGAAGCCTTGACGGCGTGTAACGTCGTCGTCTTCGCCAAATAAACGTCGACGCGCCGTCACGACGAAGTCTTGACGTCGTGTAACGTCCTCGTCATCGACGATGACGTCGACGCCGACGTCGTGAAGTTCCGGACGTCGCCGTGACGTACAAATGCGTCATGTCGACAACGTCGACGACCGGATACCAAGCGGTCTTTATGACGTCGCCTGACAAGGACGCCGTCATCTTGACGTCGCGTGACGTCGTCGTCGTCATCGTCAACGTCAACGTTGACATCGACGACGTTGTCAACGCAATATGACATCAGAGCGCAGTCTTGATGTCGTGGAACGCGTTGTCAACGCCGATGACGACGTTGACGTCAAGGCGTCGTCGCAATGTCGCACGGCGCTGTGACGACAAGTCAGGCCGCGGTGACGTTATGTGCTGACGGTGCGACTGACGTCCCGAGCTGTAAGGAGTTGTTGCAGCTCGCGGGCGTCTCTCATTGTTTCTATGACCTTAACCAGTGCGCCACTGTAAGCTTTGGCGTTGCGTTTTTCATTAAAAAAAACGGCGGGAACCCTTCTCGCTCGTAGCGCCCTTCGGGCGCCAGACGAGCGAAATGGCTGGAATAGCCGATTTTATCCACATGCGGACGCGCAGAGCATGTCGCACCGGTGGTCCCACTCGTCGCTTTCTATACTCTGTTTCATACTGTAGCGTGCAACGCCGTCAGAGCTATTGGCGTGAGCGCGTGGCTTCATCTACGGCCTTGTTTGCGCGAGAACTCGCGCAAATGATCAACGAGACAAAGCCCCACGCCTCGCGTCTAGTAGGCTTTGACAAAGCGTTGCACGCTAAGCATGAACACGGCCGGACTGGAAGCGCGCGCTCTCTTTCTCTTCTTACGGCCTTTGCAATCGCCCGGGAGTCAATGGCATTTTTTCTCCGTATGTAGTTCACTTGCTTGCCGCCAGGGGCGCAACCACCTCACCCCACTTCACCCTACTCGAAGAGTTCCTTCGAGCTGCTTTACGCTGGTGTTCGAGCTTCGTAGGTTGTTGTTTTGACAACGTTTTCTTTTTTTTTTTTTAAAGGCTGTTAAGCACTTTCCGCGTTCAAATGTGCACGAAGTTCTGCAACTACTCATTGCACCCTATCTTGAAGACGCGCCAATCCTAAGTTGCCCAGAGGGCATTGACAACAGTCACTCAAAGCACTTGGCTGGTTTAATTTGTAACAAGTTCCTCAGAATACTTCTGATTAACCATGCAAAGACGGTCACGGACAGAAACGAAAAATCAGCTGGATATGTGCACAAGCCCTCGAGGAAGCACTTTAGGCTGTAATATGCACTGTGCGAAAATTGTGCAGACTACTACACCCTCGTCTAGAGCAGCTGGCCGACTTCATGTGCGGCCTATGAAATGATGATGCAGACCACGGCAATATATAGATTGGGCCTGCTTACATTTCACAAGAAAGTACGAATTATTCATCATTTAAAGTTCCTCTACGTAGAAGGGGTCCGTCTCCTCCTGTTCTTGAGTTGAAACAGAAGTCCTGGAGGTAAGGACGAGGATAGTTTTTCCGCAATTGTATTCGCTGTCTTTACTTCCTACTTTTTACTCCCAAATCTCTCGGAGATGCGCGTCAAATATTCCCCGTTTCGGGCTCATCAGAAGCGCATTAGATAGTGGCTGAGGGTCTAAACGTAAGGATCAGGTGTCAAAGGCTATAAAAATCTCGGCCGCAAGTTGCGACAGTGCTGAGATACACTGTCAGACGCGCAACGTGCAAACGGCAAAGGGTAGCCCAGGGGTGAGGTGACAGCGCCCCCGCGAATTGCGGCGGGAGGTGGCGATTGCCCCAATTGCAAAGGCCGTAAGAAGAGAAAGAAAGCGCGCGCTTCCAGTCCGGCCGCGGTCTCGCAAGGGGGCGAAAAAATGCGCCAGCGCACGAGGCCCGTGTCTCCGAGCGTCCCTTGGAAGCAGTTCTCGGCGCAGTACTCGAAATGAGCGGCCCTTGGAAGCGAATGGCAGCGGAGCACCCGCTCCTCGCGTGTCTTGCGCGTTTCCACAACAATGGTTGGCGGTACTTGTAAGCGTGAATTTTATCAAAGGAGTTTGGTCTGCACTTGCGGGCAGCGCCTTTAACTCTTGAAAGAAGTTACGAAGATATGCTGGAGTGCAACATGGCCTTGTGTATTTGAGTGGTTATTTTTCGCTGACAGGCTGCGACTGGCGTAAAGCGTCCTATCTTGCCGGGCCCGTGGCCAATGTTGTCAGCTGCTGAGCACCTGGCGCGCGACTCGTGGACGAGTAGTAGAGCCGGCGCCACTTGCGTTCACGACAGAGAACTTTCTGGTACAGTTCACGGGTGGGAAACGGTCCCTTCTTGCTGCTTTTGACTCGCCGCACAGAAGCCAGAGGGACCTCGTCGACGAGGTACACACCTCTCGGGACGCGCAGAGCGTGGACCTCCGCCGCGCAGAAGTCGCGGACCTCGACAGTAAATGAGCTATGCTTAGGGGTCGGCACTCTGTTCCCCAATACTGTTGTGGGCAACGCCACCTTGGTGCTTGTGCAGAGCAGACGCAACTGCCGATTGTCATGGTCCAAAAAGTGCGACTTCCTCGGCATTTTCATTTGGTGTTAGGAAGCTCATGTAATATTGCTGTGTTTTGTCGCGAAACGTTTAAACATTTGGGGAGGTCGTATAAGCGTTTCCCGGATTTCAGAAAATGTTCAGATAACTGGCAGCCATGATTTTAAGCCACAATATGAAAAAGTGCTCATTACTCTCAAGCGTAGCTTATTTAGTGGCACTAGGAAGATCACGCGGAACAGCGCAGCACTGAGCTAGAGTTCAGACTAATACATGTTCTTCTATAGTGCCACTAAATAAGCTCACGCTTCAGAGTAACGAAACTTGGCCACATTGTAACTTAAAATCATGGTTGCCAGTTATCTGAAGACTTATCTCGGGATCACACAAAACGATTTTTCCGCCCTCCAGCAAATTTTTATACAGTTCGCGACAGAGCAAAACAATAGTATATCAGCTGCCCTGGCACCGAATCGAGATGCTGAGGAAGTCGCACTTTTGAATCATGACGATCGGCAGTCAAAGTCGACGGCGCCCACAACAATGTTTGGGGAACGGAGTGTCGATGCTCTAAGCGCAGCTCATTTAGCGGCTCTACCGAGTGAAACAAGGAGACGGCAGGCTCTTTGAATCGACCGGAAAATTCCGGTTTCTTAACCTATCGCGCTTACGATTTTGTGCAGCGTTGCCCACAGATGGTGCATTTTTCGTAAAATTTGCAAAGAATGAACTTACCTGAGGAAAAAGTAAAGAAAGAAAAAGGCTTAGCTCCTATGGAAACGCAGCGACGCCACCGATCTTCCAAACAACACGGCGCCGTTTCGCACGGGAGACAAGAGATGGCGCAACGAACGCCGCCAACGAACGAGGCATACGGCGCCGAGAGCCGGCACTTTAGCAGACGATCCTTTCGACTCAAAAGCGGCTCGCGTTCCGCAGGCGGCGACAGTCGCAGAAACAAAAACAGGCGCGGTAACAACAAGGAACTGCAGTTACTTGTCTGCTAAACACGACGGCTCTCCGGCGTCGTCTGCTCGTTCGTTGGCGGCAGTTTGCGTCGCGACCGCTTGCGCCATCTCTTGTCTCCCGTGCGAAGCGGCGCCGTGTTGTTTGCAGACCGGTGGCGTCGCTGCGTTTCCATAGGAGCTAAGCCTTTTTCTTTCTTTACTTTTTCTCAGGTAAGTTCGTTCTTTGCCAAATTTTACAAAAAATGCACCATCTGTGGGCAACGCTGCACAAAGTCGTAGCGCGATAGGTTAAGAAACCGAATTTTCCGGTCGATTTAGAGAGCCTGCCGTCTCCTTGTTTCACGCCAGCAGTAGTTCTTCCTAGAGCCACTAAATAAGCTACGCTTCGAGTAACGAAACTTGGCCACATTGTGGCTTAAAATCATGGTTGCCAGTTATCTGAAGACTTTATCTGAAATCACACAAAACGCTTTTCCGTCCTCCACAAAGTTTAATACAGTCCGCGACAGAGCAAAGCAATAGTATATGAGCTTCCTAACACCGAATCGAATGCTAAGGAAGTCGCACTTTTGAATCATGATGATCGGCAGTTGCGTCTACTCTGCACAAGCACCAAAATGACAGCGCCCACAACAATGTTGGGGAACCAGGCACGTATCCAGGGGATGGCCCATGGGGCCCGGGCCCCCCCTCCCCCGAAACAAAATCCTGGCTACGTGCCTGTGGGGAACAGAGTGCCGATACTCTAAGCGCAGCTCATTTAGTGGCTCTAGTTCTTCCCAGAAGTGGCGCGCGGCACGTGTCTCGAGCATTTCCACAAAAATGAATGGCGCCACTTTTCCCGGGATAGATGGGCTTTACTCCACACATTCTGGGAGCGGGTTTGCAAACCAGTATTCAGACGAAGAGCAGTCCGATATAGGACATAGGAAGTGCCAAAACTGCCACCTTATTTCTTTTTTGTTTTCTCGTTTTAAACTGAGCTCTATAAATAAACATTTGTTTTATTTTCTTTTCTTTTTTTTTTTTTGCAAAACAACGTTTGCGTGTTAAATATGGTGGTTCAAACGCCGCAACGCCGCACCTTGTGCTTTCGATAATTTCAAACGTGGATGGAACTTCGAATCCATTCGGAAATCAGAGCTTATTCTACGCTTTGTAAGCCACTGTAATCTACGTATGTACTGGCTCGTATGTCACGCCGCCTGTTGGCCGCTTGCGGCAGCGGCGGACGCAGAGCGAAGAAGATTTAGCTCGAGATCGGCGGCGAACAGCCCGTGGCCCGAGCCCACCTCGAGCGCCCGACCTGCATGCGCAGCTGCGAACATGCAACTCGTTTGTTCCGGAAAAATTCTGCGCCATCTATGAAGGAAAGGGTAGAAATAAATAGCGGTTGAATCCCCCTTAAAAAAAGCTGCCATCTAAAAAAGAAACGGCATTTGCACGCGCAAGCAATAAAAAAAACGCTAAGAAAACAAAGCGGAAAACGAAAGTAGCAAACCGCGCTATGAAAGCCAAAACCCCACGTCGCTTCCTATCACTGACAGCTGCTAAACACACAGTACTTCACTTCAGGAAGTCTCACCCAAGCACCTGGGTCAACACGAAACACTGATCACTAGAGGCCGGATCTTTTGGCAAATGCCTATTTTGTTCCTTTGGTCCCTATCGTGCCTTTTCTATATATGACCACAAATCATGAGCTAAGAAGGGTTTTAAGAGTGGTTTTGTAGTGCCTACAAATGCCTATTTCGGCGTTTGAGCCTAAATTATCGTTTCCCGGCTATAAATGCCTGTTTTTGACTTTTTTTGCTTCGGTACCCCCAAAATGACTTGTTCCGTTTAGTTTCAATTTCAAGCGAACTATTTTTCATCTTGCTGCGATGCATGTCAACAGGCTGCTCCAATCTCTTTCCCGAGATCCACCAAAAACATCATTGTGTTTTTTCTTCACGCCTGTAAGCCAAAGGGAAAACGGCGCCTTCCTTCTAGTAGAGGCCCTTCCCGCCCCTTTCCCACGCATCGTCCGTCTTTCTATTTCTTGCCGCGCCTTTGCTTTCTTCCCCTCGAGCCTCGCCCGAGAGAAGCGGGGTTGTTGTCTTAACATGTCTGGCCAGTGTGGAGCCCGGGAGCTGCCTGGAGGCTGGAAGTCTGGATCTGGATACTGCGGTACTTTGCTTCAGCCTAAATAGACCTTAGTAGATGCTGGGAGCGTCCCAGCCAGTCCAGCGCTGGGAGAGTGTCATGTTACCTGGAGTCTCCGCGTGTCGCTCCACCCAACTGGAAGCTCCACTGACGCCCTCGTAGTACTGAATTGGCTGGGATGGCTCGTCTTATTCGCTGCGGTTCATTGGAAGATCGGGAAAC
>JAZHYW010049621.1:0-59083 GCA_037355805.1 Ixodes ricinus | reverse complement strand
CCATGAGTGCGGTGAGTGCGTGAGGGGCGTGGAGGCCCATGAGTGCGTGAGGGGCGTGGAGAGCCGTGAGGTTCAGTGAGGGTGAGTGAAGGGCTGAAGGTGAGTGTGACTGTGAGGATGGGGGTGAGTGAGGGGCGAGGTAGGTTGAGGGTGAGGGGTGAGGTGAGGGTGAGGTAGTTGTGAGGGTGAGTTTGAGTGAGGGGCTTAGGTGAGTGGGATGTGAGGGTGAGGGTGAGTGAGGGCGACCTAAAATGCCGACCTCTGCCATACCTCGGCAAACCTCACTCATGAGGGCCCTCACTACCCTCACTCACCCTTATCTTCACAGGTGAGGCGAGGGTGAGTGAGTCTCTGAACCAGGAAAATTTATGAGTGTGAGGGTGAGTGAGGGTCGTGAGGGCTGTGAGGACCGTGAGTGCGTGAGGGCCGTGGAGGGCGGTGAGTGCGTGAGGGGCGTGAGGGATGTGAGGGCCATGAGTGCGTGAAGGGCGTGAGGGCGGTGAGTGGCGTGAGGGCCATGAGTGCGTGAGGGGTATGAGGGCCGCGAGGGCGGTGAGTGCGTGGGGCCATGAATGCGTGAGGGGCGCGAGGGCGGTGCGTGTGGAGTGGCATGGAGTGCGTGAGGGGTGGGGAGGGCCATGAGTCAGTGGCGGATCCAAGATGGGGCCGACGGGGCGGCCGCCCCCCCCCCCCAAACAAATTCGACCCCCCCCCCCCCCCCGAAATAAAGCCGACTACCGGCCGGCCAGGTGGTAGAAGGCTCGGTACTGAGGACGAGGATTTAAAGGGATACAGAATCGAAACTTGAAATATAGAGAAAACTTCAAGAAATGAGTTCAATATGATCAGCTAAGCCTGTAATGAATAATCGCACGGTCGTATTTTGAGCAGATGGCTATATTTTCGGTTCTAAATGCCGGGATTTTGGCGAGCGCTTCAAAATCAGCCATCGAAGAGCGCGATGCATCTCGGGAGATCCGCAGACGTCTTGACGTCATCATGCCTCGGAGGACCAAGCGTACCGTAGTGACGAGTTTTGCCACTTGGAGGCGTCAACGCGTTACAATCTCGCTTTGTCGAAGTACCCAAGGGCTGTAGATATCGCGGAGCGTTCAGGCCTAGGCAATCTATACCAGTGAGCGGACATACCGCTGTGGCGCTGCTTTCAGAGGCATGTTGTCGTCACGACATTCCATTGAAGCTTCATAACCAACTACCAGGTGGTTTTTGATTATCGTTTAATTCACTTTAAAATATGTTTTCTTGCGTTTTCTAGCGCAATATTTATGTTTCTGTGGTTCTACTGCTACCTGCGTCGTGTTGAAACAAAGAAATGAGCTCCAGAATTTGGTTTCCGTACCCCTTTAAAGGGGTAGGGAAACGAAATTTCAGCGCCTCGTTTTCTAGCTTGAATGTGTTGTATGTTGCACCCTAACCCCAAAAACACCAGTCTTCCGTTGAAAGGCACAAGAAAACTAATTTTAAAGCTAAATAAACGATCTTCCAATGTGCACCTGGTGGATGCATGCGGAGCCTATTTGGGAGGTAGTCTAGCAACGTTGTGGAATCTGCTACGTAGTCGTGACGTAGCAGATTCCTCTGGCGCAGCGCCGCTCTTTGGCATTTCAACATTTTCCTTCTTAGCTTTCCTCCTCAACTCACAAATCCCGCATTGAACCAAACAGTCCAAGAAGACGGAAAGGGTGGACTCTCCTCTTTCCGGACCCTCGTTTGTGCAGCCGGATGCAGCCATTCTCCCCCTAGAAGATTAGCCAGTCGCTCAAAACTCGGACAAAGTTGCTTTCCCCACCCCGTTCAGCCCTAAGCTGACAGTGCTGTGGAAGCTACGTGCTTCTTGGGCCAGCCACACGCTCGTCACCCCACGGGCACTTCGAACGGCTCGGTTGTAACGCACTGACGCTATTGACACCACCACAACGCTGACAACGCCACCAAGGGCAAAGCTCATAATCCCGCCAGCCTTGCTACGTCACGAATGCGGGAAACTTTCTTTCTGTTTTTGTTTGCGCCGGATATCCCATGACGCATCGCGCCCTCCGTTCGCTTCTCTTCGAGCGCTCGCTCGAGTGCACCGTTTGGAACGAAAAATATAGCCAATCGTTCAAAATACAAACGTGCGATTATGAATTACGGTTATTACACGTCATGCTTGACCCATTTCCGAACGAAATTTGAAAATTTCAATTTTTGTTTCAGTACCCCTTTAAAATAGGGCAGGTCACACCCTAACAGGCACACTTGTACTCTGAACTTGGAGAACCAGTCCGTCGCTTCTACCGAGACTAATGTCCGCGGCGTCGGTTTGAAAGCACTGGCATGGAGCCAATAAGTCGGCGCACATCTAGGGGCCGTCGGCGCAGTGTGGTTCTGCGGCGGCTAAACAAAAGGCGCAACCGGAGTCCTGTTTATCTTACTTTAAATCCCCCCCCCCCCCCCCCAAAAAAAACAACAGAGTTCTGGATCTGCCCCTGCCATGAGTGCGTGAGGCCCCCTTCAGACGGAGCAACTTTCTGAGCAATTTTGGTGTTGCTGGCGGGTTGTTCCTAGCTTTCCCTAGATCGCCACGAATTGCTGCGATCGGGTCCGGCTCGAAACAAGCGAACAACTCTTAGCAATTCAAAGACGTTTGAAGCGGCTGCATCCAATCAGGGTCGCGAAGTTTTCACGTGATACCTAGTGCCGGGGATGATGACAACAAAAGACTTGGTTCTGGTTTGAAATTGGTGGAAATCAACTGTTTCAGAAAGATGCATTAGTATTCTCAACGAGATTTAGAGATGCATAAAAACACGTTTATAGCGCGTAATTGTGAGTCTAAAAAGTGCAAGAAAATAGAATGTCATGATGATGATGGGCAACCTCGCAGCAATTGGTTGCTGCGTGTGGAACGCGGGCGGCCCATGTTGCTGGTGTTGCGACGTCAAGTTCTCTGAGCGAAATTGCTCCATCTGAAGCGGGCCTGAGTGCGTGAGGAGCGTGAGGGATATGAGTGCGTGAAGGCCTTGAGGGCGGTGAGTGTGCAGGGCCGTGGGGGCCATGTGTGCGTGAGGGCCGTGAGGAGCGGTGAGGGGAGTGAGGGCGGTGAGTGGCGTGAGGGCCAGTGAGTGCGTGAGGGGCGTGAGGGGCATGAGTGCGTGAGGGCCGTGAGAACGGTGAGGGGCTTGAGGGTTATGAGATGAGTGAGGGGGCGCGACTCGTGAGGGCGGTGAGTGGCGTGAGGGCCAGTGAGTGAGTGAGGGGCGTAGAGGGTATGAGTGCGTGAGGGCCGTGAGGGTTCAGTGAGGGTGAGTGAAGGGCTGAAGCGAGTGTGACTGTGAGGATGAGGGTGAGTGAGGGGCTGAAAGTGAGTGTAGTTGTGAGTGGGTGAGTGAGGGGCTTAGGTGAGTGTGGCTGTGAGGTGAGGGTGAGTGAAGGCGCCCTAAAATGCCGACCTCTGCTTAGCAGTGCCCTATACGAGAAGTGACTCTGAGTTCCAGTTTCAGGAAACTAACACACATCTTTCATATATTTTTATTCAGATGAGGTCACTGACAACTAGAGCAATCGGTCACACACTAAAAGTGAGGAGAAACTATATACAGCATTTTACATACAGCGTACAAAGAGGTATCATATTAGAGACTAGTGATTCGAGAAAAGATGATGCAGTGTGAAGTTTTACTTTCCGGTATAATTTATATTTAAAATAAAAGAAACAACTTTACTTCCACACACAAAAATAAAGATAGAATACTAAAATTGTTTAGGTTAGTTATGTATTTCCGGGGACAAACCATTTCAGGTGAGCGGTGCCACCGCGCCGGACTGTAAGAGCTTCGATACTCTCGGTGTACGAATGGATCGTGGCAAGCCGAGATATTTTATCCTGCGCGAGGATAACGTTTCGTGATTCTCATATGGTGATCAGATAAAGATTATAAGCTATCACCAAGTAAAATAGTAGGTTAAATACCCCGCGAAGAAAACTGTGATAAATAAGATGTCCCTGCATTCAAAATGAGCAGTCCTTGGGGCATCAAATTCGGCACTTTACACTAAGGCTTTCCTCGATGTACCCATTTAATAAAGTTTCTTCTAACCAGATCCGACTGTCCGTGCTACATATATGTCACAGGTTCCTTCTGTTGATGACTTGCACAGCCGCCACGCGTGCCAAGACTGAATGCCAGGAAAGGCGCGCACCGTCAGCCACTCTTCTTTTTTTTTTGTTGACGATACCGAACAAGCTCATTTTCGTCCAGATACGCAAGATGCACCCAGTTTCTCAAATAGAACGCTCACCATTGTCCTGGCCGTCTGAATTGCGTTTATTGAACGTTCTCTCAGGTTGTTCAGCGTGGCCTGGTGCTTCACGAGTCCGCCAACTCCGTCGCATGCATTTTCCCATGTCCAGATGCAGAAAATAACCACTGGGCTTGTGGGCAATCATTCTGTGCAAACTGGTGAAGCTGGTAGCGATTCTTAAAATGACTGGCGGCCCCGTCACTTACGTACGTCACGTGCGAGTATACCGCAACGTTGTCTTCAACCCACTCTTTCACTTTTTCTAGAGCCAAGCACGTGAGAGCGACGTCGTCACACAGGTCCTCACTGATGATAGCAACGCTGTTTGTAGATTTTCTTGTCGTCACTACACATGTAAATATCGTAACTTTTTTTTCTTCAGTGGTATGCTTTAACTTTGTCAGGAAGCACGATGGTCCAGTTTTCAGCAAAGTCAAAATGAAAGACAATGCTCCCGCGTTGCATGCAGCTGCTTTTCATCGTAGATCGCTTTACCTTGCGTTTGTCGGATATGGTTGTGAAATATCCAACTTTCAACCGTTACTTGAACGACTTTTAAGAAAATCTCAAAATCCAATGTTTTTTTTTTTTTTCACAAGGTCGCCGGATTTTCATGTTGTAAGCACAATCTCTTCATCCTCTGGGATATGAAGTTCCTCGAGTGTAAGAGACTGGCCTTTTGGGCAGTGATCACAGTCTCCTTAAAGACACAGACTTGTTAGTGGGTCGCACAGAAATGCTGAGTTCATTTCACCAGTGTTGAATGTTGAGCCTGTAACGTTCTCTACAGCGGCAATACAAAGGTAATAATTGGCGCAGCGCACACAAACGCACACTTCCTGGTGTGGAATACATTTGACCCATCTAGGGCGCAAGGAATAAAATTTCGTTAGCCCAACGCCGGAATCAGGATGCTTGTCTTTGTATACACGAAAGGCCTCTCGGATTGAGCGTGTCAGGAAGCGCTTTGGCACGAACGTTTTCTCCCCGTCGAGCATGACAGAGATCACGTCCTTCTGGTTGGGACTTTGGCGCGAACATTGTAGCTCGTCTTTCGTGAAGTACTCTAGGGCAGCAGACAGGTTCTCAGGGCTCACCTTGCACCTCGTGTAAGGATCCGGCTCATACCACACGCCATGCTTTTCCTTACCTAAAACGTAAACACTGTCGCCATGTTAACCTTTCCTAGGTTAACATGGCGACAGTGTTTACGCTCTATTGTATTTAGGCGGGGCTCGAGTATTTGGGGGTTCTGCTCTCTGTCGGTGTGCCTCTTTGTGCCTGATATTATCGCCCGCGAAGCCAGCGAGTGGGATGGCGACAGGCACGACTGCTCAGTAAACAGGCATCGGCGGCCATATTTTGCTGGTTGAAGCGAACCCCTCATCCTTGACAGCGAGCGGGGAAATGCGAAAAAAGATTGTATCGGCCGTTTTGCCAGAACTAGCGACGAGTGTCGCCTGCTACTTCCGTCAACTATTGCGCCATAATCGTGATCTTCGCGAGGAAATGATTGTTGCTAGCCACAGAACACTATCACGCAGAAAGGGAATGCTTGAATATGTTTTTATTCTAGATATAAGTCAGGGATATATATAAAGAGAGAGAGAGATGGAGATAGAGGGTAAGAGAGAGGAGCATATAGTGCCGTAGGAAAATAAAGTAAACAAAGTTCCCAGTGGCCGATGGCTGCAGGATATTTTCTCGGATCACTAGTTCGTAATATGATAGCTCTTTGTACACAGTAGTTTCTCCTCAATTTTAGTGTGTGAACGATTTCTATAGTTATCAATGACCTCATCTGAATAAAAATATATAAAAGATGTGTGTTAGTTTCATGAAACTGGAACTCAGAGTCACTTCTTGTATAGGGCACTGCTAAGTGTAGGCTTTGAAAAAGGACCCTACTTTGGGGAGTTGTTTCTTCTTTCTCAATAAAATAATGCAACATGTTTTTAATAGAAATGAATGCCGAAATAGAGTATAACAGGGTACCCAAATTTAAAAAAAATCGAAGGTGGTGTTTTTTGTTTTTATTTCGCATCGGAATGTTTTGTTGTTTGATTTTTTTCCCATGTTTGCCTAAATATATCCCGACTATCGTATCACTCAGATACCTTATTTATTTTTAAATAATAGCCATATATAAGTAGAATACTATCTGCAAATTATATGATAATGATTAAATTATTTCATGAGATACAGGCCTCCAAATTTTGCCATTTGTCGTTCGAGCAGGCATGTTTGGCAATTTTTAGAAAAATAAATATAACTTAAATAAATATTATTACTTTATATTACAAGCAAGCTGTACCCATAGTTTGCGTCTAAAAAGTATTAAAATTTTCCTAATGTTATCGTTTTAGTTATTCACTCTCAAACGTGCCCCCTCCATCAGTGCGCGTTAATGCAACTGTCCACCTCTTCATGCCTTACGATTTTTCCTGTCCCCAAATATTTTTTCTGGTCAAAACTAAGTTTGGATTCGTTTATACCAGACACTAGACAATAGCATATAAAAACATCAGTTGATTTAAAAATGTCGACCAGCCACCCTTTGGTCGATCTTATCTGAAATCACCTAGTTGTGTACTTGGTTGTCTCGTTAAATTTGAGGTAAGTAACGCGTTTCTTTTGAGAATCGGTAACGAGTAACGTATTTAGTTACTTTTTGAGCAAGTAACGAGTAACAGTATTTATTTACTTTTTTGGGGTAACACGTGTATGTCTGTAATGAACCAACTCGCCCAATCCAAAGTTTTAATTCACTAACATTAGGCAAACACACTGATACGGTCCCTGTGTTCTTTTTTATTATTATATTAACGCAGAAATAAAAACAGTTTTAAGTGAAAAAAAAAAGTAAAATAACTCTTTTTCTTTTTTTTTTTTTACTGGGTTTACGAGCATGCAGTCGGGTTGTGGAAAGCGGCATCTCGCTTGTAGCTCAGCTCCGCTCGAAATCATGACGAAACGGAGTATGGTGTTCAAAAAGAGCAACGCCCGAACAGGGACTCGAACCCTGGACCGTTAGGTTAAAAGCCTAACGCTCTACCGACTGAGCTATCCGGGCGCCTTGAAGGGCTACTTGAGACTGTTATAATGGCTGTGATGTAGCAGCTGCCGACTTTTTCTTTTTTTCCCGCTGATGTGATAGCTTAACGATATCGGTCTGATAAGTGATAACGACCTTGCAATGCGTTTGATCAGAAGCTGTGTTGAGCCGCGCCTACAAAAAAACGTGACTATGCAATTATTTTTTTTTAATGTGTATTGAAGAAACAGTGCGCCCGTTCGTGAAACAGCTTTCCGTTTAGGCTTACACGCGCCGACTTTCCGGTAAGCACGCGCGCGCCCACAGACACACACACACACGCATACAAACATGCACAAACAGATGCACCTGCATGCCTGAGAAGGTCAGGAAGTTGAGGAGTCACTGAAATTCACAATCGTCGGCTTGTGGATCCATGAGGTAATATAATGTTGTCTGTTTCGGCGCTATGATGCGAAATGGTCTGAGCTTTTGGAAGGAAAACACATATCAACTCGCAGCAATGAAAAAAAAAGGGTTCTGTGTATGTTCATACAGCCTAGAGCTTCGTTTGCCCTCAACGGGCGAGGAGTTTCCCAGCTGTAGATGAGGAATTTAGCCAGTGCAGTACAAGCGCTAGCCTGGGGTCTTTAACGTGCGGAACGCAGTAGTGATACACGACCGCACGCTGGCACGATGCTCATCCAGATTGAAACGGGCAGGGTGGGAATTGAACCTTTCACAACGAAACAGATGTTGAATCGGTTGCAGTTGCACACACTATCTAATGGAAGGGCGTTGTTCGCGGGGAAATTTCTGGCAAAGCAAGACTCTTGATATAAGGACTTGAATCGAAGGACCTTGAAATTTACGAGCCTTCCTCGCTCGTTGGTCCGCTTCGGTGTTCCCAAGAACCTCAACATGTGAAAGTGTCCATTGGAACTGTACTATGAAGCTTTTTGTCAAGAGGATTTTAAGTGGCGACTTTCATGACGTCATGAGAGGATCTTTAGTTTTCTGAGAGGATCTTTAGTTCGTGACGTCATGATCGATGCACGTCACTTCATGACATCCCGTGACATCGTGACGGCAGGATGTCAACGTGACCTGACTCACGTCAGGTCACGATTTGTCCCCTCAATTTAGCAGAAACCCTTTGAACTGTCTGCCGCTCGAGCGTATACTCTGTGTCGCTTTTCTCATTATAAACTCTGTGTTAACCGCCACCCTATGCAGACGTGTTTTGTATTTTAATTTATTGTTTTCTCGCAACTTTTTTTTTTCTATGCACGAAATGTTTTTTGACGAAACTCCCCTCTCCCCCAAATTCCAAATGCTTGTCCGTCCGGGAATTTCCCGCTAAATTTAGCGGGGCAATTTTCGTCACGTCACCTGACGCGACGGAACAAGTCACGTCACCTGACGCGACTTGTTTTTACTCATGAGGTGCCTGAGGCAGGATGTATCCGATTCTTGGATTTGATTTTAACTATTTGTCCAGGCCATGTTTGTTGGGGATATATGAACCGCGTGCTGGAAAGCCACTGTTGCCATTCGAGTCTGCTCATTCAAAAATTGTTAAGCGGGCGATTGCGAGGGACTTGCTGTACACATGCGCTGTGGAGGTCTTGTTATCACAAAAGTCAGCGTAGCTTTGACAGGCAAACTGAACGCCTCGCAGATGCTGGATTTCCTCCCACGTGTTAACAGCGGTCGCCGAGTCTCTACTCAAAGATATCAAGAGTAGGCCCGTGACAAGTGAAGAAGAGGCCAACAACAGAAAGGGAAGGGAAACACGGTTGGCCCACAACATAAAACGCATTGTGGGCAGGTGTGACGTCGGCGTTTTATTCTCTGCTCCGGACAAGTTGTTGAGTTTGTGCAGAGCTGATAACCACTCTTCGAGGGAGGCCACGGCTTGCAACACGAGGCATCTGGATCGCTTCGTTGCGTGTTCTGAGGGGGTTGTTTATTTTCTCCCTCTGACGTGTGACAAGCATTACGTTGGACAGACGGGCCGCTGTCTCAATGAAAGGTTAGGAGAGCACGCTTACAGTGTCTCCACAACCGTGTCTGGTCATCTGGGCATTCGTTGCCGTGACTGTGGTTGCCTACTCGACTTCCAACGGTATGAGGTTGTTAAGCGTCACAGGGACCAGCTTACTCGTGAAATTCTGGAGGCTGTTGAGATAGCGAGGTTGGGCGCTGCATGTGTAAGCGGACCTTCAGGCAACGAGATGAATTTCTAGTTCCCTGACTTGCTTGTATTTTAACACGTGCTCTGTACGGCTGTGTCATGGCGTTTTTTATTTTATTTTTATTTTTTGTTGGTGATGTATCACGTGGGCTGAATTCCTCCCTTTCCTTCTCTTGTTCGTGACAACGCAAGTATATATTGCGATTTCGCGATCAATAAACTGAGTGGAAGTCACCGCTGCGTCCTGTTACTTCTTTGTCTGGTCCTCGTCTTTTTGCGCTGCTTTTAATTCCGAAGTTTAGTTTAGATTTACAGCGAGCTGTTAAGGGCTAGTTTCCCAGGATCATGTCCGGTACCAAAGAAATGTCGACACCCGTGGTCGACACAACACTCTGGTTGTCACCGTCGCTCATAGATGGCGGTAGCTGTCCAGAGTATGAGGAGTATAGACCGACACGCTGTTTACAAACAAGCCTGCATTTGCCCACACCAGGTGTGGGCACTGCGCGTGCGCAGAAACCGAATTCGCGTGAGGGGAAGCGTCTGCGCAGGCGCCGTGGCGACAACAGCGCCACCGCAGAGGCGTGACGTCGGAGCCGGGTGTTGGCTCCATAGGACACAAAGTAGAGACAGCGCACTAGGAAATTAAGAGGAAAGCTTTTAGGTTATAGTGGAGTTACGGAAGAGCAAGTCTCAGTTAAGAAGAAAGTTAGTGCCACAGAAAGAGATCGGCGGCTAGAGGGAATGCAGACAAAGACGGCTCTGGAAAGCTATAGATTAAACAAAACAGTTATTGCCAAAGAAAGCATTTATGACAATTCCTACGGGAAGCTCATTGTTGTTTGAGGCAAGGACAGGTGTTTTGCGAACCAGAACATACAGAGCGAAGTACCAGGAAATGGATAAGTGTGCGCCGCTTGGGGAGAGGAGGACGAGACGGCAGAGCATCTTGATACTCTACTGTAAAGGGCTTCACCCTGACGCCTACCGAAGACAACATAGATTTAATGTCATTGGGTTTTGGAGACAGCGAAGGGAAAAGTGGATTTCAAGACAGTGGAGATTACCAAGCAAAGATTAAAGGGCGGTGCAACGATTTTATGATTAAAAGAATTTGCATCTCGTCATTTTTACGTTGTTTATCGTAGTCCCGGAGGATAGAGAAAACATCTCCTTCATTAAAATGTCGCGATTCCGCTGCGTAATCGCAAAGCAAAAGTCGAGCTTTTCCCCCCACCCTGCGGCCTCAGTGGCAGCCGAAGGAACTACGGCGAAAAGATTACGTCACCTCGCTCGGCGCTAAGCTGCAGCATAACGCCCGCTAATGTCAGCAGAGATAGGGAGAGGAAGCGTCCTCCGAGATAGCAACATCGGAGGCCGCTACGTCACTCCGAATGACGTCACTGGGAGTGCGACCAGGTGGGACCCTGGAAGACTGGGAGTGAGCTGAGGGCGCCCGAAATGCCACACATTTATCTTTTTTTTTTTTTACGCAAACAACCAAAGACACGCAGGCGAAATCGGCTTGTCTGTTCTTTACTTCAGAGGTGTAAGAGGGCAGTTTCCACAAATCTTTGACGAAAGTCCGAAAATCGTTGCACCCCCCTTTAAGTAAATGGTGGCAGAAAGCGAGAGAAAACAAGGTATTTTCCTATTAACTGATGGCAAGGGGGTTTTATAGCCTCACTTTCTTTTCAGTGCGGAGTGAATATAGTTTTCACATTTAAATATTCTAAGCTTAAATGGTAAAACAAAATGCCTAGGTGGCGTAAGCTACCCCACTATCCAAAGGGCTCAGCCGATTCATCCACCCATCCATTCATCGTTGTGTTTGCCGGTTGTCTGCTTGCCGCCGTCTTCACAGATCGTGGCAACCTTTCCAGCATCGATAACCAGACAACCCACTTGCTGCCGTCGCTCATAGATGACGTCAGCATTTCTTCGAGGAAGAAGAGCGGGAACCAACCAATCAGTTGGGAACTGATATTGAGCCTGCTTTTAAAAGTGGCCCCGATCCGTACTCGAGAACCGAGCTCATGGCGATCGCAACGCCCAACGCCGCCATTTCTCCAGGAGCGTCCACTCTGGGAACTGCACGGCTGCATGTCGAGTCGGGCAAGGGCCGGTGGCACCATCCTGCAGGACCATCTCGCAGTAGTTATGTAGCAGAACTTGCGTATCAACTTGTCGCTAAAGGGTGGCGCTGTTATCGTATTTAGTTCGGTCTCGGTGGACGCCAGCGGCCCAGGTTTCAAGGGCGAGTTTCCCAAATGAGGGTTTTAGTAACGTTAGCGGGAACGGAACGAACGGCGATGTGCAGCAGCGCGAATGGTTCCACAACCGCCGCGAGGCCGCCACCACTGCGTCGAGCGCTTCAGATTCTCCTTGCGAAAGAAGAGCAGATCGCTCGCCTGAAAAGCCACCGCCGAGAACAGAAGCTACAGCCCGCTGCTATTCCTTCTGCACCAAAATAAAAAAAAGACCTTTTTTTTGTGTGTGTGTGTATAACGAGCGGCTTAATTACGGAACGATCGGGATGTTATATTAAAGGTTGTGAATGCAAACATTGCCTCCTTGATGTTTCAAGAAACATCAACCTGTTAACTGCAGATTTTGACACCGCATTCAGCTCCTTTTTTTTTTATATAAATCACGTAAAATAAATCATGACAAGCAGCGGTGCCGCATTCTGTAATGTTTGGCACAACCAGCAAACGTTACGTGTAATCAAATAACTGACGTACTTTTTAAAAAAATATATATATATATATATAGATATATATATAGATATTTTTTTTTGCATTGAGCACAATTGCATAACTATTGTTTTAGAAAATGCGTGTCTAACCGCGACGCTGCCTGCAAGTAAGATTATATTTTTTTGACCGCCACCTTCGATCGCTCCGGAGACGTCAGTAATTTCAAGAATATTTTGACGGGGGCGTGAAAATGTTTCTGAGAATATTTTCATGTTTTCAGGAAGCGACGTCACGGATGTATAAATAATATTCAAAATTATTGTGAAAGTGACTTCGAAATAGTCTGACGCCACAACAAGGTGGCGGGCCAGTAAAATTGCAGGCTAGGATTAAAAAGTATTTAAAAATTTTTGGGGAAATTCCCACTTGTTGCTCTAGGACAGTGGTTCTCAACGAGGGTCCACGGACCCTTTGGGGTCCGCGAAGGCAATCTAGTTGTCCGCGATGCCCTGCCTCATCAGTCAAGTCTAGCAGTAGAAGTTGTCTTTTCTCAGGTGGACCGTGGAGAAGAGATCTTTCATTTTTCAGGCGAGTTAGAGGTCTACTCACACTAGCCCTTAGTTATATTTATTTATTAAATCATTATTATATTTAACCTATACCTTTCCTCCTCACCACGAACGGGGTCCTCCATCATATCTGCCGGTCCACAAGGGGTCCGCGAAACATCGATGGCTGAGAACCACTGCTCCTATACTTCGTTTCAGCTTCCGTCCGAGCGCAGCCAAAGGCTGAGGGACGGTTCGCAACTTCGAGAAGAGCATTCCTACGCACCACAAAGGAGTTCACAAAAGTCATTTCTTTTAAAATAACTGTTTTGTGCGTAAACATTGCACAACCTTCCAGATGTGTACTGCTGAGAATGATTTGCAACTAAAGGAATCAAATCTCTGAAGTTTATGTTTCTATTAATATATGTAAATGCATGTGGTTTGGCGAAAACACATACATCCGCTGGCAACACGGCTGCAGCGCTCGGTTTTTCTGTGTGATTTCGTTCCCGTAATCGCCGAATCATGTGCTTCGCTGCTTTCCTCACCGAGTCGCTTCAAAAAGCCCTTTCGCAAAGGCCCGTTTGGGCGTCAGGCGCGAGAGGTCGTGATGAATGTCTACTTTCAAATTCGGCAGGAGACTCCGGCCGCGTCGTACCGCGAATGCGTTGTAAACAAGAAAAGCGTCCGGGCCACTACAATCCAGATACGCGGCGAAATCAGGGCACCCCTTTACCTGCCGATCACATTGAACGCCGAGAAGCTGGTGGAAAGGACTGCGCCTCGAGCCCTGGTATATCCAAACAATATACGGAAACATCAACGGCCGGGTCATCGCGGGGACCTTGCAACGTGTACTTACATCTCGAAACTATGCCAAACAGGTGGAAAGCTCGGACACAGATGCCAGCGGCCAGCCTACGTACTGACATCCCCTGTGACTAAGTTTCAGAACGTGAAAGGGCACTTTAAACCAGTAGCAGACGATATCGTTGATACACCCGTAGCAGACGAAATACTCGGCGAGCGCGGGCGACCAGCGGCGCAGCGGAGTAATACAAAGTGTAGGCGGGATCGCATGACCTATTGCCGGCGTGTGATTGGCTCCGGCCACACGTAGCTTTGGCTGCGCTCGGACGGAAGCTGAAACGAAGTATAGGTTGTGGAAGACGCAGTTCTTTGAGGGGTTGCAGAACTGTTTTACTCAGAAAGAAACTAAAGAGTTACTGAGAGTAAAGAGAAAAAAAAGCAAAAGAAATACGCTCACAAAAAAAAAAAAGAGAAGATGATAAAGTGACGACTGTATGATAGACGAGCCTACACACGGGGCGGATTAAGGCGTCAGGCCCGTGTGTTGGGGGAGGCATTCGGCTGGCGGGGTTGGGGGAGGGGATGTCTGCTGAGATATGATGTTCCGATCGAAACGTTTCCCATATCTATTTTATTGAGACAATGTTTGCTATAGACGCTTTGCAACAGCTGTGCATGGGCACCGCCATAACTGACCTTCTAGCTTTTTTTCCCTCATTACTCTGTTTACTTCACTTCATCATTACCTATAGCAGGCCAGGTTATTGCCATCTTAGATTTTATTCTGTATTTCTCCCCAGCATTGGCCTTTGTGGAGGCTCGTCCACACCAATTTCAGTGCCCGTGTATCCCGGTAAAACAAGAGAAGGTCAGCCATGGCGGCTGTATTCTGGCGCGTGTGTAAAGCGTCTATATTCTGGCGTATATTAATGATTTTATTAAAACAAAGTTGAATTTGGGAAGCTTAGGGGGAAGAGGCTAAATTCCTAAGGCAACCTTAAAAATTTAGGAAAGCCCCCCCCCCCCCCCCCTAAATTCGTCCCTGGCCCACATCCCCGCGCGCCCGAAAAAGACTCGAATAAACGCCGCACAAACTCGGGAGCAGCAGCTTTTCCGGCGACCGTTCAACTTGCAGCGCCTCAAGTGGCAAGCCAACAGGATGTCAACCGATCCCAGGATTCCTCGGGCTCAAGTGGCAGGCGTGTGAAAATGGCGTCCGACTACGATGAGCCGATATCCGACCAAGAAAAGGTAACGTTTTCACCGCTTTTGCGTTCTCCGCCACGAACGGGCCCAGCGGAAACCAAAAGCATGATTCGGCCACGCAGTCAGTCCGAAACGTAACACCGGTCACCGCATAAACGTCGCACACCGAACTTTGACAGCGGTGTGTGTATGTGTGACTTTGCCCGATCGCTTCGGGAACTAGGGGGAGGACCGGCGCTGTTCGCTTCAAACGACACGATATTTTTCCGTCCATCCCAAATTATCCGCTGATCCGACTCGAAATCGGGGTCAATCTTGTTAGGTAGCCCGCAGGCTTCGTCCAAAGTCCGCGAACTAAGTTTGACGAGTCAGAATTAGGCTTGACAAGAAAAAAATAACGTATCCTACCCTCCCCCTACGTGATTCGCCATTTGAGCGTGCGGTTTTGCTTTTCTAGTTGAAATTCACAGAAATTTGACGAAACCCAGATCACGAGCTGTTCAATTAGCAATGTTAAAAACGGCACACGCCCTGCCAACGCTTAAAAAAAATTCTGGGCGAAGCATTCCAGCGACCGGCTTCGCGTTGCAACTTCGAGTGGGTGGGGGTAAGGGGAGGAGGGGGGATCTATTTTTCCGTTCTGTGTTTGTTCTCCCGTGCTCTCTTATCTGTTTCCTGCAAGCTAGAAAATTTCGAAGTCTCCGTTCGTGTGCCCCCGATGTCACACACGATATTGAGACGCGCGGCAGCGCCTTAGCGGTACGGCCAGAACCGCAGCGACATCCCAATGAAAAAACAAGTCAAAACAAATTTAACACGGGCGGTTGCGAGGTCGCATACTCGGCGGCACACGAGCCGCTATTCTTCGCGACCTTTGAAGCGTAACTACGTGTGTTGGGGTGTGCTTACATTCCGCGACCGCAGAGCGTTTCATTGGGGACCATATACAGGCGGTGGTTGTGCTGAGGGTTGTTGTGAAACGAGACTGCTGCAGGCTTTTGCGCCGCCTCATGTATATATATGTATTTGTTTCTTTAATAAGCGATGAACGTCAGTTGCGATGAGTGTGTGAGTCACGCGAGTGCGTGTGCTCGGAGATTTGACGACGGAATGCGCCGGGAGAGAAAATTTGGATCTCAGGTTGCTTAGCGGCTAGATAAAAGGAAGTAAAGAAGACAAAACGGACGTGTCGGTGGCGATGTCGGAAGGCTAAGGGGTCAAACGTGATCGCCGTGACCTACTGCTGACTGACAGTGACTCGGGGAGTGGGCCGAGGCCCTCGTTTTGGTGGAAAGCGTGGAGGGACTCCAGGCGCGAAATCTGTCGCGTGGGAAGGGGGCGAGGCCGGGCTTACTGGGGTGTGATCAAAGTACACTTTTTCGTGGTGCGCGTTCGCAGTGTGTGTGTGTCTGTCTGTCTGTCTGTCTGTGTGGATTGATGTGTGTAACAGAAAAAGCCCTACTTTGTTTTACAAACAGGTGCCGGGGTTTTGAAGATTCAGTTATGTAGAGTGCTTCTGAGCCGAAAGCTGACGTTGAGTGACATTGTATGCGGTGAAATAGATCTCCGGTTTCTGCGAGACCTGTCAGAAACATGTTGAACGCAAGGTTTGGCACAAAGTGGGAATAACAGTATGTGTGGGCTATTTTGGAAAAATGTCTATTACTAAGTCGTGAATGGGAACAGAAATATACTGGTGTTGAGGCGCGGCATTGTCTGCTGCTCCTCTGGCTGAAGGTGGTCGTTGAGGCATGAAGATATCCACTGTATACAAATTGTCCTAAAACCTTTTTGCTGTCGGTTATAACGTCCTGGGACCTAGTGTTTTAGCTGAGTAGTGGGTGCCCCTTCCAAACTGACTATTGCATCTCTAGTTCAAAAGCAAAAGCAACTCGGTGCAGCATTGTCTTTGACGTGATAACCTAGGTGTCGATTGCCGTGTTTGTTGTTGCGTCCAAAGCAAGTGAAGTGGGATTTGGAGAGATCGCTCGCTATTCATGAGTTTAACCAGGTGTCCTATCTGCGACTAATGCCAATTTATACTGCATCATACGGCCGTTGAATGACTGCAAAACATTGAACACAAAACAGCCACAGCTCTCAGTTGGCTGTCACTGTGACTTGTTCAACCACTTGGTGATTTTGATTTTGCTGTCTCTTCCGTTACTTTTTTATCAGGTGCAGCTAATGCACACAGCCCCCCCCCTTCCCCCACACACACATACACACACACACACATACATACAGTAGCTTGATTTCATATTTTGGGTAAATACCACCAAACCCCCAAAATCAACCCTCAAGTCAGTTTTGTCAAGATCAGGCTAAACCAATAAACCTGCGTCAAAGCTGTCTTTGAGTAAGAAAAGCCCAAGCTTTACGGAAAGAAATCATTATTTACAGCTTGGTTTTGTAGTTGCTCAGAATACCAGCCCGCATGACTGTCCAGTGTTTATAGTGCTGCCTTTTCCTTGAGAATCGCTGTGCTTACCTCGTTTCCTTTTCTTATCGGTAGCAGGAGGTTTTTCAAGTATTCAGGTGACAGATATGTTTCCTGGCGGTTGGAGAATCCCATGCCGGTGTCCTGTTCTCTTTAAAAAAAAAAAAAACTGAAGAAATTTAAAAAAAAAAAAGAAAAAAAAACGAGCTAGAGGTGAATTTTAGGGTATTTTTATCCCTGAATATCATGTTCGGGTTTCTCCAAAGATGTAACTTAACGCGAGAAAACATGAAAAATCTCCAACCAGTCGTTATGTCCTAAAAGGATCTTTCGGCCACCAAGCGCGTGTTGCTTGTGTGGGCAGCGTGTGCACCTGCAAGCGTGCCAGGTACTATCGGCCTCAAATGAGAAGCGAACAGCAGAGCGCGTGGCCGTCGGTACATGCTGCGCCTCCTGGAGGCCTCCTGAAACTGACAAAAACCACGAGTTGGAGAATAGGGCACTGCGAGGGTGTGTGTCCTACTACGATGTGTTTTATCCTCGCACAGCACAACCCAAGCTTCAAAGAGGCGCAGCATGTACAGACGGCCACACGCTCCGCTGTTCGCATTTCATATGGGGCCGATAGTACATTCCTCTGCACTGACACCAGTCGTGACGTATTTTTCTGACCTTATTGGAAATAGCAAGAGTGCACGTGCATAGCTTTGATAGGCGCTGAAGGGGCGTGCTGACAGCCAGGTGATTTCAAAAAACTCCTTTTATGATGCAACGCTCCGGGAATTTTGGGCTTCCAGCGGTACTTTGAAAATGATTTTCTACAGCCTCTGTGCACCAAATTGCAAAATAATCTCAATATTCAATATCCTGAAGGTCAAATGAATACAACTTAAGTGTATTTACTCATAAAAAATGCTTCAGTTTCCCTGTAATTAACCCCGACGAACACGGATTTTTTGTTCGATAATGACACGGAATTTGCGGTATAAAATAAGCTCTTGAAAGACGAAACCTTACTTATAACTAGAGTTCTATTTTTGCAAGGTTTTTTTTTTTGTAAAATTCAGGGGTGCATTTGGGCTTTTTTTTCCCCACAGACTCTGTATTTTTCGGTGCTTCCACGGAATGTGCGTGGGACTCTTATGAAATGTTACGATGATAAGCATGGGCGTACCAACTGGGGGGGCAAGGGGCGCTTGGCCCCCCCCCCTCTCCCCAGTTCTCAGAGTGGGGGGCAAGGCATGTGTTTTGCCCACTCCTGAACCAGCCACTACTGGGCAGGGCAACACTGCCGGCGGTGCCCAAGGGATACCAAGGGCACCACCTCCCGGCCCTGAGTGGGGGCGGGGGGGCTGGTTTGCTTTTCTATTCAAAAGCAAGTTGGTAAGCTACTGCTGATAAGAGAAGGAAGTGTGATAGATGTTTTAGCATATATGCTGATTTTTACCGGAATTTTACGGGAAATATATTTACAGGCTAAATTAGCTACCGAGTGTAAAAGAGGGAGGGAAGGAGAGCTTTATTTCAACTGAAGTGTTGCACTAGGCTTCATTTTTCAACACTTTTAAATGCCCGTTGTAAATTGTACCTACTGTGACCTGAGCCGTATTTCTAAAGAAGGTGGTGTGTTCTTTTTGTCTTGAAGGTAAACGTTTGGCAGCCCTCTGCCTTGTTAGGAATGGACATTAAAGGGGAACTCCGGCGATTTTTCGAGCAACCCCTAACTAACTATATTTTCGAAATCGCCGTCCTGTACTCTTTCCGGTATACTATATAGTATCGCGAAATTCAGAATAGTTATTGTGAAATCGCCAATGAAAATGACGCAAAAAACCAAGATCTCGAATATACCCGCGCTTTTCATTGCCGTGACGCCACGGGTGGGCAGGCTTGCGGTTCGGGCGAGCAGTCTAAAAATGAACTATGCCGAGCATTTGTTTCGTGCTGCTGCGCGGGGAGCTGGAGCGACCTTCCACAGCATTCATTTGACACCATAAAACTGTTTGTAATCAGTTGGGAACAAAGTCTACAGCTCGAAAGTGAACCCCTGCCCTACCCATGACGCTCACTTTTTCAATGTTGCCAGTAGAGCTTTTCACTTTGAAAACACGATGAGGACCAAAATTGTAAATTCTGTAACTTCGCGAAAAGTTATTTTGTCCAAATATTTGGGTTACTATTTCAGCGACGTTTGTTTGTGCTTTTAGCAAGTTTTTAGGCAAATCGCGGACTATGAAGAAAACGCGAGTACCCCTTTGCTAGCAAATAATTTTAACCAAAAGTTTAATAAACAGTAAATAGTTGCTGTTTTATTAAACTTTTGGTTAGAGTCTGTTTTTTTTGCTTAATTTTCTTTTGTGTCCTATCTGTTCCTACTACAAAAGATAATAAGTAATATGCTTCGGTATCATAAGGGAACCCTCAGTCATTATCAGATAAAAACTCATTTGGCGGCGCAATTACATTTTCATGTTCAAGTGACGGGCAAAAACGTCAGTCACTGCTCCAAACCAATATTTTGCCTGCTGCTACAAAACCTGCTGCAAAAAGTGCAATGCTGCTTCCATCACTGTTTATAATCCAGATGCCAATTTTTGTTATTAGAAGTTCTACATATAAAATGTTATTGATGTCCATAATCAAATACAAAAGCTTTGTGTTTTATCTGAATTAAAAATTGTGGTTTTATTTGAACTTTAGAATTGAGACATAAAATCAAATGGGTGCACTAAATTATTTTATTTTAATATTATTTCAGTGGAATATGCTATTTGCTTTACCCTTGATTCGGTACTGAAAATAACAATGAACTGCAGTTCATACTATCCTTCATCAATCAGCATTGCCATGTTTGGTGCTTCCATGCATAACTAGGCAGCTTGTTCATTGTTCAAGGGAATCGGACCTGCCATGCAACTCATGCTAACTGAAAGGTTTCACAAAGTAGACATTGTCTTTCATTTTGAAAGGCCAGCACACAAATCTTAACATTTGCAGTCATAAGAGTGAAAATGAACTGTGTGCTTACGCTGCAAAAGGTATTTTTTTTCTGCTCCAAAATGGACTATCAGCTACTCGAAGAGGTGCTCAAAAATGACTCGAACCAATCGCATCACTGCGCATTGCACGGAGTTGAGAGGAGGTGGCGACGGTATGCAATAGCGCTTGAATGTTTCAGTGCTGAACTAAAACTGAAGGTTTTCGCAGTATTTGCGAGATCAAATCTTCGCACTGTATAAAAGAAATGGTCACTTAGAACATTGTCAGAATCATTTCGAGCTTGTGGTGAAATGCGTACAGAATAAAAAAATATGCGCAGACCATGGCTACCCGATAGGTGTCACCAGTGTGTTATCTTGTTGCAAGCAGTCCTGTTTTTTACCCACTAATAAAACATTTACTGACTGAGCAGTCATAAGCTATTGTAGTGCAGACGGTCACACTCATACGCAAATGTCTGGGCCAGCCTTTACTGTTGGCCTCTGTTTGGCAGATACAAGCTCTTCGCCGAGCAAAATAACATCGGGGTCAGTGCTCTTCGCAAATTCCGGCGGAACAGTGGGAGTTCACGGCATTCCAAGGCTCTTTAACCTTTGTGTTTCTCTCTTTCTGTCCGTTTCTCTTCGACAGGTGCGCATAGTGTCCGACTTCATCCTACTAGCCCCGCCCGGCGAGTTCAACGAAGTGTTCAACGACGTCCGTCTGCTGCTAAACAATGACACGCTACTCAAGGAAGGGGCATCTAGGTAATCTATCGGTGACTGCTCTACCATCCGTGTAGAGGTAGAGTGAGGAAATCGAAACTCGGGCTGAGTAATGGAAAGAGCGTGTAGGTTAGTTGCCCAGGCGGCCACAGAAGACTAGCATGTCGTGTGCACGTTTAGCTTTCTATGCTCACCATCGTAGGTGGTAGCACCTGTTCCACCAGCTCATTGGCTGTTTAATTGATTCCTCACTAAACAGGCGAGAAATCGTCCATTTGGTGCTCAATCAGTGTCGCCCGGAATACTGCTGTCGCACGTTTCAGCTGCAAAACCGAGCTATAGTGTTTGTCCCCTGAAAGGTAGATGCTTGTGCTCTGTGAGGCATTAGGACATCTGTTGCATAAGAATAGACAAAGAAAACTTCAATCAGAGCTAGTGACTTACGTGCACCTTTCAGCTTTTTCATCAAATCGATTGGTCATATTCTCTTTCAGTGCATTTGCGCAATACAACAAGGACCAGTTGACCCCGGTGGATTTAGAGGGCTCTGACAGCAAGGTGAGTTTAACACGCATCCTCCTGGATCTGTTTTACCAACCTCTCGGAACCCCTTCCTCCTCCCAACATTTCAGTTCACAAGCTTCTAAACTTTACACCGGGTGACCCGGGTGTAGCCCGAAACAACCCATTCCCGTTTGAACCCGTCCCGTTTCGTCCCATTCCCGAAACAACCTTTTCATTTGAACCCTCCTGTTGCAACCGATACCCGAAAGACCCTTTGCGTTTGAACCAGTCCATTTTCAACCCATTTGTATAAGACCCTGTGCATCACAACCTCTTCGCCAAAACTTCTAATCGTTCTAACCCTGGTCTGCGCACCTCTTCTGCTTAAAGGGATACTACAACAAAATATTGACGCTTATTTCTTCGTCTATTCGTGTTAAAGGGAGCATTATCACATCAGACACAGCAATCTTTTGTTGACAAAGACACGAAAAGGAATATTAAAACAAACTAAACGATTAGCAAAGAGCACCTGGTGGATGTCGCTAACGCCTCGTTTGTAATGCCCGTCTAGGAACCTTGACAGGTAGTGACGGTAACTGTCTCGGCTTCGGCCACGACGAGAGAAGAGCTGAAGGAGGAACTCCTCTCCCTGAGACTCTCTTTTGTGTGTCCCAGAAGTCGCTATTGTCCCTCTACAAGATTATAGAAGATTAACCCTTCACTCAAAATTCATACAAAGACAGCTTTAAGGTTACTTGTGGTGGCCGGATCACTAATGTGCTTCGGCTGCTTTTAGCGGATGCTACGAGCCATCGGGGCCTATCCAAGGCCGTCTGAATGTCACGTGACTTTGGAGAGGGGGCACAGCGACGCGCGGAAAGCGTATGACGGGCTACGTCAACATAGCGGGATTGGCTGGGATAGCTTGCAGCGTCTGCTGCATCCGGACGTAAGGTCAAGGGACAAACAACGTCACGATTGCGGCGGATGTGACGTGCTCTCTGCTGGCTGCTCTCTGAACGTTTGCCAGAGTGGGCCGTTTATGACGAGAAATCAGTCATCAGGCTCAAAATACAAACGTGCGATTGTCATTTACGGATATTGTGGATCATATTCAGCCTATTTGTGAACACGACGGGTATATCTCAAATTTTGTTGAAGTATTCCTTTAAGAATATATGTTCTGAAATATTTTTGCATGCCAACGTATTCTAAAAATATGCACCTCTTTCAGGCGAGCTTCGAAGTAGCATATTATTCTTACTTCAACCACTTAAAGTGTTTTTGTTTTGTTTTTATTTCAAGGTGATCCCCATAACATGCATCCGCGAAACGGTCTATGTACACTCTGCGACACCGTTACTGCAAAGACGACCTTGTCGCTTTTTTCTTTTTAATTTTACTTTGTAATATTATTAGCAGGCACCAAATTTTAGGGCTTAGGGTAGCGGCTCAGATGAGCACTTCCAAAGACAGTAATAGTTTTTATGGCAGCCTTTTAATTCTATGAGATAAACTGCAACACCGCCGATCGCTTGTTCGCACTAAAAGTGTCGCGCTACGTACAATAATGAAGTCTTACGTACACAAGCACATTGGGTAAGCTAAAATTAGCGTCGCCATCGCGACAATATTTTTAGGGTACCCAAAGTGCTTGCGTACGTTATTCTAAAACCTCGTATAAGTGATCTTGATATTTTGGAGAGCGATGAATCAGACAGGGTGACAGGCATATGGTTGCGACTTTATTTTCTTTTACATTCTCAAACACTGAACACTCGCGCACACAGGAAAACATCATAGACCTGAAAATGCCTTCGCCTTGTTGAGAAAGTTGAACAGGGAAATCGTGCTATCGGGACGGTGACACTCCAGTTCTGATAGTTTACACTCCTTGCTGACCCACTTGTGCCCCCTGGCCCGCACCCAACTGATAATGAACGATGGCCGAAGGGGGAAGGCTGTTTCGGGATAGGGCGAAATGGGAAAGGATGAAACGAGAAGGTCATTTTTGAGCCGGGTCGAAATGGGAAGGTACAAACGGGTAGGTTGAATTGGGAATGGGTCGAAACGGGAACCACCCGGTGACCCACGTGGCATCCCGGCGTTTTTACGGAGCTCTAGGTTGCAGCATTTCGTTTTATTTTTTCCGGTTTCCGAAGCTAGCGTCATTCGAGCTCCGGAAAGCCCGGCTAAATGGATTATCCATCACCGAAAGATAATCCCTTTCTCGTTTGTTTCGTCGAGCGGAGGGGGTGGGGGAAAACGAGGGAGGAAAAAGGGAGCCTCTTTATGCACAATCGGCAAAAACTTGCATGTGTAAAATGAAGCTGAGATCAGTTTTGTGCTTATTAAATGCAAATTGCTTACCCCAAGAACTTGTTAGCCAAATTTGGAAAACATTGTTTCCCGGTGTCGATTAAAGAGACCCTGAATTCCCGAGAAAAATTCTTAAGCTGCCTTGGATGGGCCTCATATCTAATAAAATGCAACTGCTCACCACAAAAAAAATAAAAAAAAAGTGCAAATTTTGTGTTTGTGACATGCAAATTAGACGGAGTTGTAACTGCAGCGTGCTGACCATCCCCCTTCGCCTCTTTCTCCCATGCTTTTCTTCGGCATGCGGAAACCGAAGGCGTGGTACAGAGTAGGTGTACCTCTCTTGCACGCTCTCTAGCCAATCGGAGGCTCGCAAAATTACTTCTATTTTGCCGTCACTTTGATGTTGGCCAAAACGTCAAAGGTCAAAACATGCGTCAACTTTAAGCAGGCTAGTGGACGAAATTTTTCCAAACTTAAAATGTGTGTTATATCATAAATATTGCGCTGATTTACTTGTTTGTTTCTTCTGCAGTATGAGTACTTTAATACCTTCTGTTCAGGCGGTTAAAATAAAAAAACGCAGTCTTGCAAAACTCTCGTTAGGAGTCCGTTTCTGTTAAGTGTTGGGACGAGGTTCCAGTGGAAGCATTGCCTAATAAAAGGCTCTATTTGTGATGTTACATCTGCTCCTGACATTAGTGATCTTACATCTGTGTGACGTTAGATCTTTTCTTGACGTTATGTCTGCCTATGACGTTATATCTGCTCGTGATGTTGCATCTGTCTGATTTTGCATCTGCTCGTGAAGTTAACATTTGTCCGTGATGTTACATCTGCTCATGACGTTGGACCTCTTTTCACTATCACCTCCTCCCTCAGCCACGAAAGATCAATTCTCCACCAAAAGGTGTTCTTTTGGTACGCAGCGTCCCCTACATTGTCCTCCACGCACGTCTCGTTCCAGGCGCTGATCACGCACTACAACGACCTGGGGGAGGGCCGCTTCTATGACACGCGCACGAGGCAGTCGTTCCGCTACGACCACCTGCGCAAGGAGGCGAGCGATTACCAGAGCCACCCCAACGGTCCGCCCGGGCAGCAGGGCGGGGACAACGCGGGGGCGGGGGCTACGCCGAGGCCTGGAGGGCCGCCCTGGAGGAGGCCTGGACGCAGTACGCGAGGGACCACTACCGCCACGGAGCGTGCGCCGTCTACGACCGCAGCACCAGCTCCCAGGAGGTGACCCTGGTGGCCTGCCTCGAAGACCACCAGTTCCAGTCACAGAACTTCTGGTGGGTCCCGGGACGGCAGCAGGACACTGCACGGGTTTACTTTTTGAGGCCCGACCGGGCCTTGCTGACTTTCGGTCTGTCAAGGCCCGAAAGGCCCGACGAGATGGCTACCTGATTGGGTTCGGCCTGGTTGGAGGCGCTCGACTGTGAAAGATGAAGCACGTCTCTGTGCGGCGAGAGGCCGAGGCGTGCCTCCTCTCGTAAATTTGAAGCGGGGAAAATTTGGGTGCGCTCGATCCTCTCAGAAAAAACTGCTGCTGCTTGATACTCGGTCCTGGCCCAAGCCCGAGAACAATCTGTGCCTCCAGAGAGGAGACCATGAACTGTCGTGATCCTAGCGGTTGGTCGTACGAGCGGCGGAATAACGGCAGGCGAATGGGCAGTGGTGTTGCTGGCATTACAGCGTCTCCACGCCCGGCCAGGTGGTTTTCGTTGACTGGCTGACCGTAAAGTGGGCTAGGGCCGAACGGGCATTGTTGGCTGTCTTCACGGTTGCAGGGATATCCTTCACTTCTGCTATCACCGAGCATAAACCAATCGGACATGAATCCCAGGTACCTTAGTCTCGGTTGCCTAGTTCTGCTTTTTGGGGTTACCTAGTGTCGGTAAAGTATGTCATTGCATGCGGCCTGGTAGGTCTGGAGTAGGGCAGGTTCTTTGCCAGTTTATCTGGATCGGTGACATCACTATCTAGAACTGGGGGATTACTGAACTGATATTTACTGAGCTTGCCAGTGGTGTCGCAATAAGCAGCAGCTGTTTGATCTTCGTGCGAGCAAGCAATACTGGTGTGCAACTTCGGTGTTTTTGAAAGCAGTGGGCAACATCAAAACGGCACATTCAGTGGCTAAGAACCGAATCCTCTCAACATGTCTGGCACCCATCGTATACACCAACTCATGTTTACAAACAAACCGGAGCGCCCCTTGCGGACGCCACCGGCGCCGCGCATGCGCAGTGGATGGTGGGCAAGAAGCCCGCCGTCGCCCATAAACAAACCATTGAATTGCGTTGTTGTCGGCGTCGGTGGGAGTCCCCGTGCTCTTTTTCACGTTGGAATTGTTGATTCTACGTCCTCCTAACAACGTCTGACTACTTGAGCGGCTTCAGCAAAATTAACGACGCAAAACTTTGCGTGAGTAATGTGACGTGCGGCGATTCATTTCACGTGGACGTCGCAGAATGGGCGCTAAAGCCTGACTCCGACGATGAGATTCTGCTCGCTATTTTCAGTCGCGACGTCGCTCGGGCTGCAAAAGCGTGGACCGTAGCTGAGATGGTGGACGTCGATACTGAAAACCGCAAGTAGAATCGGGCATTACAAGTCGGTGATGGCCACTGGTAACAATGATCAACATCTTCTTGTATGTACTGTTTACACTTAGCCTACTTACCCCAACCAACCTTCAAAAGTGTTTTGAGGCCTGCACTTAGTTCTTATCGCAATTACCGGGTCAACGTTTGGTTTACGGGCCGCTGTCGTTTGAACGAGCTGACGACAAAAAGCAGACAAGTTTGAAAGAGCAGACGACAGTTCGAACGCATGCGCAATGGAGTACGGGCAAGAAGCACCACGTCCCGCGTCAACAAACCATTGGAATGTCACGTTGTCGGCGTCTGTGTGAGTCTGCATACTCTTTTTCGCGTTGGAATTGTCGATTCTACATCCTCATAGCAATGTCTTACCACTTTAATCGCCTGAGCGAAATTATCAAGGCTCGTTACGCCGCTAAACTTTGCGTAAATAATTTGACGTGCGGCGATTCATTCGCATGAACGCCGCAGAATGGACGCCAAAACCATGATGAGATTCTTCTAACTATTTTCGGTCGCGACGTCGCTCGTGCTGCAAAAGTGTAGAAGGTAGCGGCGATGATCGACGTCGATACTGAAAATCGGAAGCGGGAACAGACCAAGCGTAACAAGTCGGTGATGGCCACTGGTACCAATGATCAACATCTTGTATCTACTGTTTACACCGAGCCTACTTAAGTCTTTTGAGGCCTGCAATTACTTCTTATTGCAATCACCGGGTCAAAGTTTGGTCTACGGGCCGCTTTTGTTTGAACGAGCAGACGACAAAAAGCAGACAAGTTTGAAAGAGCAGACGAAAGTTCGAACGATCAGGCGGCCGTGTGAATTTGAAGACGCACTGAACCCGTGGGTGGTCCGGACAACTTGGCGGTTTTCTCTCGTTCATGTTGGAACAAAGCAAATACATCTGGCGACCACAAAGTGTTGCCCGCACAAGCAATCGTAGTTCGACAGCGTCTGGTTTGCCCTTTTCACGGCTACTATCCACGTTCTCGGACGAACGGAGGGGCAGAAACACATGAAAACTGATCTTCAAACCTTTCCAGACTCTCTTGGTACAGCCCCCGTCGCAGCATTTTGACGAGAAGGCAGGTTTTTTGTCTGGTTTCTTCCAAAGGAACACAGGAATGCATGTCTCGCACGGCGACTTCTGCCCACCGCCCCAGACCGGAAGTGCGCCCGACGCGCCACCACCGCGGCGTGACGTAGGAGAGTTGAGTTCGTGTATAGAGGCGTCAATAATAAAGACTTTTTTTTGCCAGCCACTGCATATCTGCATTATCGTGGCTTACAAGACCCGCATGCACAGGGAATTATGCTACTCAGTGTATGGGCATTTTGTGCCACAAGAAGGCAGGGTGGGACAACATTATACAAAAACAGTTTGTGTCGGTGAGCACCGGCTACGGTGTACAAGTGTGCAAGTGGACATATGGGGCAAACTCCCTCGAGTGGGAACTCGGATGCCTGTACTTGCAAGACGCCAGACGTGGCACGCGCTTGGCTTGGCTTGTACGTTTTTATGGTCACGTGCGCATGAGACACAAGACACACATGCTTTCTTCCACTTTCGGTTCGTGACTTAAAAACTTTCCTACAGTTTTGCTTCTCTTTTCTTTTTAGGAATGGCCGTTGGAGGAGCGTTTGGACAGTCAACTTCCCAACCGGTGCCTCGTCAGCTGACGTGAAGGGCCTTGTCAAAGTTCAGGTGAGGTTCTTGTCTGAGTGAGCGTAGTGCAGCCACATTTTAGAGCTGTCACTGCATGAAGTTCCGGAGCCATGCTTACCAGAAAACGGTCGCACCCCGCGGCAATAAGAGAAAATTTCTCTAAAGTCCTGCGTGCAACGCTGCACGCGTGGCATTTTAGAAACCAGTTGTTTGGGGAGCGGAGGGGCACGTCTCTGTTCAGTTCGACGTACCGACAAAGAAGTTGTTGCTAAGACTCTGCTTAATGTGTCGACCATACAAAACGTTTACACATTTTTGCCCGGGCACTTTGTAGGCACACATCATATTTTGGCCTCCGTGAAATATGGCGGACTTTCTAAAATCAACTTTTTGACATTTTTTGCAAGTTGATCTCATGCCCACAAGGATCAACTCGCTAAAAATGTCAAAAAGTTGATTTTTAGAAAGTCGAATATTTCACATCTGTGGGTCCTCTTCTATGCCCTCAAAGTTTTTTCGTTGAGAACTATTTCTGAGCGCCTAAATGATCACTTATATGAGGTCAGGTAACAAAAATATTGCTTCAAATTCGCCAAAAATCATATGTTTTTCAAACTCGCTTTTCCGCTGACGGCATATGGGGTGCTGCCATTGGTATTGACGAAAGTGTGTTTCGTCATCTTTCTATTTCCCCGCCTACTGTCTCCTCACGTGTGAAATAAGTACACAAAAAACAAAACTTGGAAGCCTCCCGGATGGAAACGCTGGCTTCTGATTGGCCTTCCAGACTCGCGGGTCAGAGTACACTTCATCCTTGGCCCGCTCCATGAGTCTGCACCTGCCTAGCAACCGTCGCCTGACCCGGCGCTTTCAGCGATCGTCATCTGCTCTCGGCTGGTTTTGCATGTTTGTGCCCTGTGCCTCTTGGAGTCTTTGATCACGATAGTTTCTTGTTTCTTCTTCAATGTTGTCCGTCAATTATGGATCGACGATCGCTCAAGAAGTACGGAACAGCGTATACGCTTCGGCAGCCGTAAGTGGATATCTCGGATGGCCAAGAAGAGCAGTGAAAAGCTGCTCTTGGTGCCACTCTCCGAAAGTAAGCGCTTTGTTGAAGCGCAGTCTTCCGTGGACGACGTCGTGAACGTGCTGCCTAGCACTCCTGAGTGTTGCGAGTCCCATCAAAAAACCGCCGTCTGCGAGCACCAATCGCACCGCGTAGGTGTATTTGCAGCCAAAATTTGTTTCACCGGATGGCGTCCCGCGAGTGTGCCGCGGCGGTCCACGAGTCGTTGAGCTCTGTGTCGGCAACTGGAGGCCGGAAGGTGCAGCTGACAGGCAAAGATTGCTAGATGCAACTGCAGCTAGCGCGGAGCCATCCGAGCGAATTTTGGTAGTCCAAATCGCAGCACTGAACGCACTGCTTAGCGAGACACCGTGCTGAAAGTGCTTGCGTGCCAGGAATCACAGTTGTGCAGGGAACACTGCTTGGGTTGGCCGTGAAGATGATCCTGACTTGCTCCACGTGCGGCGCTGCTGCGATGAATGGTCATCGCCACGAAATGAAGACAGCCGCGCCTTCGAGGTGAACCTGTGGTCGATGCAGGCCATGAAGAGGTCGGCAAAGGCTCGACTGCGCTTGGCAGACTTCTGGTCCACCATGAATGATTCACATCGGGGGCTGCACCAGAAAACCTTCGAGGGCACTCAAGCGACACGTCTCAGGCTTTGCGCACGATGCAGCTGCTGCAAGTGTGTTTGTTGATTCTGTTGCAGCTGTACGTAATGTCTACAGAGACGTGACTGAACCTTCACGAAAAATGTGACCATAGTATATGATGGAACATGGATGACTCGCGGATACACGCCTCACATTACGGGCACTGTGATTGAATACTCCACTGGGTTAGTGCTGGACTCCGTGGTTCTGTTTAACCTGTGCCATGGGTGTGCACTGGGCCAAAGCAAGACTTCGAAGGCTACAGCCAGTGAGGGTGTCACACGAGTGCCTGAAGAATACCGAGGTGAAGTCGGGTAGGGTGGAGGTGGAAGCTGCCTTGTTGTTTGGATGTTCCCTCGCAAAGAATGACCTCCGCTACAGGAGCATTGTCCGCAACGGAGACAGCCGCACATTCCTGGCCCTCAGCGAGCAAATAACCTATGGCTTCATTCCATTCACTAAAGAGGACTGCATCAACCATGTGCAAAAGAGGATGGGGTCTGCGCTGCATGGTCTTTTCACCAAGGGCAAGAAAGGGCAGATTCAGGCGGAAGAGGTGGTCTTACACAATGGCTCATCAAGTGGCTCGCCAGCTATTATGGCATGGCTCTGTGAAGCCACTCTAACGTTGCAGACATGCAGAGAGAAGTGATGGCAACATTCTACCACGTGACGTCAACAGACGAAGTGACCCCATCACGAGCTTTGCCCTCCTGGTCCTATGAGCTGGTGTAGGCATCGAGCAGCAGAAGCTTAAAGGGCCCCTGAAGACAAAAAAAAGTTTTTTTAAAACAGTCTGGTTGGGACACGCGTGTCAAAAAATAAATTTTACGCGAAAAAAAAATTTTTTAGAGCAATATTGACTGCGTTAGACGCAATTTAGTCGGTAGTCACCTCCTTTCCACTTTTTCTCTCTCTCGGCATTTCGGGCGCGTGGAGGAGAGGTACTCTCCGCCTCTTCGTAGTGGATCGGCTTGGCTGCTTGGCTGGCTTGCTGCGCCCCGTACGAGAGCCATTGCTACTTCCTGTGTCTGCCGGGCACACGTCGTACCGCGTCGTACAGCCGATTCACACGACGGACTGAATCGCGATTTTCTTCCGCAGACCGTGTACCAAGTGACCGGCACGTCACCGATTCCTGCAATCCGCGCCTTGTCTGCGGACGCGCAGACTGATAAAGTCAAGCGCCTTTTTCACTCGCGGATTTTTGGCGGGAGATTGACTTGAAATGCGTTTAGTCTGGCAACGGTACATTGTTCTTGTTTTTGTTTCTGGGCGATGAAAACAAAAGTGGCGCATCGTTGTGTTTTGTGCGTTCGCTGGTTTATTTTGTCGGGCGTTTCTTCGTTCCACGTGTGAAAGGAACTGCAGAAACTTTGTCTGGCTGACGCGACGCAGGTTCCTGTACTCCTCCGGGTCCGCGTCAAGAAGCTCCCGTCAAAACTCGTCTAGCACGCCGCGATGATTCTTGCACGTCCAATCAGGATTTCACCGAGCAAGACCTCTCTTGTGGCTGTGGTGAACTTGAGTGTTGTGCACGAGCGCGGAGTGCGTGAAGGCATCTCCAAACGCCCCTTCGCGAGCCCAGAACTTCGTCGCTTCTACGCGGAACCCTTCTCGAGCAGGACCATGCCTGTGTCACTCTCATGCTTTGGGTTAGTAAAGCTAGTGGCGCTTCGCGCGAAGCCTATCACGGTGTTTTGTCTCGATCTGTACGTAACAGCGGCGTACGATTCATTATCGCGGTAGCGAACGTCGATTTCTCTCTTGGACAACGGTGCCACGGTGCGATGCTGGAGTTTCGCGGCACTGTGGGGTGGCGACCAGGTTCGGTCCGTCCTCGCTTTCGTCTGCTCGTCGTCTCCCTCGTGTGGATGCGCTTGGGAGACAGACGAACCACAGACATGTCGTCACCGTCCGCGGATCAGTCCGTCATGTGTATCGGCCATGACTAACTAACACAAGCAACAAGCCCTCTTCAGTAGGTCTTCACATATAAACGCGATAAAACTATAAAACCACCCGAGGACGCGATTCGCGTTGCAAGACGGCGACCATGACAGAAAAACAAAATGGCGAAGCTTTTGTTTGTTGCGTTTGTTGTTTTATCCGAACGGAAGTAACGATTTTGTAAAACGTTTGTAAACAATTACGACGTTCATTCGGTGGATTGTTTCTTAAACCTAAAAATATGTAATTCAAAAGGCGATTTCAAGAGATCACGAAGATTTTATAACCAACATCAAAGCTGTCACTCATTCTATTGGCCAATGAGAAGCTGATTTGAATGACCATCGTTACCAATGAGAAGCCGAGCTGAATGACCTGGAATTTCCGCGCAAAATTTCAAATAAATCTCCCGCCGTGAATATTGCTCTAAAAAAATTTTTTTTAGCGTAAAATTCATTTTTTTGACACGCGTGTCCCAACCAGACTGTTTTAAAAAAACTTTTTTTTTGTCTTCAGGGGCACTTTAAAGACCCTTGAATTTGAAAATGGGGTTTTCAAGGCCCTTGAAAACACTGAATTTTTGTGCTAGACGTTCAAAACCTTTGAGTTTGAAAGTTTGCTTTGCAGGGCCTGCGAAGCCCCTGACTTTTTCCTAGACCTTGAAAATCCATGAAAGGCTATTTATTATAAGAAATGCAGGTATTTTTTACATTTTCGTTGTGCTTATTGATTTTGTTTTGTTTCAGTCTAAGTTATCTCAATTTTTATAAAATTAGCCATTGGATAGTTGGCCACAGTCGAGCAGATCCAAACCAATCCAATCCGGGAATGCTTCTGCGCATTGTTGGTTCCACCATTGGCATGCTTTATCATCGTATGCTTCATGACCGACGCTGCTCTTTCTTCACGATAATGTTAGTGAAATGTCTGTATAAGTAAGAAAATGCCCGGCAAAAGCAAGTTTCAAGATGCGTGGCTCTGCAACGATGAATATAAGGAAGGTGACGCCATATACGACAAATCAGCATGCGTGCAAGATGCAAGCCTTGCTTTAAAGCCTTCGATGTCACCGCCATGGGCGAGTCGGCGTTGAAGAACCATTTGGAAGCAGAAAAGAAGCAGTGTGAAGATGCGGAGCAGGCAAAAAGGCGCTGCATTGACAAAGAGATTGACACCATGAAAACACAGAAAAGGAAACTTGAAGCAACAATTGCTGATCTCACAGCTTCAGCAGATGGCCTATTCTGAAGCAGATTGCCGTCGTCTGTCGTCCGCTTTCAAACAGGAATCGTGAAAGTGGTTAGGCCTAAGAACGGTTGAGTTGCTCTCCGCGCTGAGTGAGCTTCGTAGGGTGCTTTTCCTTCGGCAGACGGCACGCCGAAAGCGCCCTAAGAAGGTTCGCAATCTATAGAACATGGTTACTGTTGCGCGCCCGCGACCAGCCTTGGGTGCGCATCTGTCAGCGGAGACGTGCCTCATCACCCTGTTGCATCATATTGGCACCTAAAATGACATTTGTTCAAAGTGTGTAAATACAGAAATTTAACCCCGCGTAATGAACGCACCACCCAAAATAAGTGTCAGTTTTTCGGTAAAAAAGTGTGCTCATTGTGCGAGTAAATACGGTACTCAGCGTGAGCCAGCAAATACAGGAAGAGCTACAGGAGCTCCCCTGAAGTTACCACAAGCAGTTTTGCAAGCTGGATTGTTGTTTTGGCTTGGTGCAATGCAAGCAGTTTTGCGAAATAGATCAGTTTAAAAATGATGTAGGGTTGTAAATTGGGCCAGTTGGTAACAGTTAAACATGATGAAAAACAGCCCTAGTAAACATGGACGACAAATGGGGAAATGAGCATGACAGGACAATGGCAGACTCACAGCAACCGAAGTTGATTCTATGAAAAGGAAACAAAGGAAACTTCTTAAACGTATTACACACACAGATTGGAACTCATGTTAGATTGAAGGTACGTTGTCTTCTCGGATAGCACCACCAATGGTTCACTGGCACACCTGTCAGCCGAGGTAGTAGGCTCCCTTTCGAACCAGGCAAAAGGCATGAGAAGAGAAAGACAGGTGTGGAGAGAAGTCGAATGGTGGTAGTCTCCTACTATCATCACCTTTCCCACAACCTAGAACAGGTCGGAGGTCAGCACGGGATCCCGTTGTGTTCTCAGCTCCGCAAAAAATGAGCCAGGTATGCGCGAGAGTTAGTGGCGGCGTCAAAAATTGTTTGCGGCTTGTAGGTCGGGTGTCATCTACCAAACACCCCTGTCATGTGGAAGATCCTAGGGAGGCCAGACAGGGAGGTGTCTAAATGAAACTTTGAGAGAGCACACTTATACCTGTGTCAGACGACGTTCCAAAGATCCTTTTCACTAAGCTCTTTTATAAAATTGGCGAACCAGCGCACACCGTAGGGCATGTGCACTCTCAACATCGCGAGCAGATTGGCCGATTCTGTAAAGGAGCTTAATGAAAAGGATCTCTTAGAACGCCGTCTGACACGGCATTACTCCCTTAGGGCTACGGTCATTCGGGGGACTGCTAGCTCTACATTGCCAGGATTGTTCATGTCTCCTTCTTTTTCGTGACGCGGTTGTTATGGGCAGACACCGAGACAGAATGACTCAAGAAATAATTGAAGCATCCTTTATTTCTTCGTTGGCAGACAGATGTGTCGGTGAACCATCAGTGGCGTTATCCAAGGAGATAACTTACCTCCAGTCTAACACTAGTGCCAATTCGTAAGGCGATATCTCGGCGGCCTCTCGTTGCCTGGTAGGCGTGCATTTTAATCTGTGTGTGTGATATGTTTAAGAAGTTTCCTGTTTCCTCTTCATAAAATAAGCTTCAGTTGTGAGTCAGCCGATTGATCCCACCGTGTTCGTTCCTCTTCGTCGCCCGTATATTTACTGAGGCTGAGTTTCATCATGTTTAATAAAAAAAAGTCCGAGGACACCTAAGCACTTCTTATGAGTTGTGAATACTGAAAGCACGGATGTCGTTCTTCCCCGCTCCCTTAGCCTCGTGTGGGGCGCAGTGGCGGGGACGACCACGTTTCCCCTGGCCGAGCGCGCCCTTTCGTGGAGGTGGTCACGCCGCGCTGAGCACCAGTCATGCACCCTCCCAGGAGCTTGCCCAAGCGGGCTCTGCCGCCAGGCCCGCACCGCCGCACCGCTCTTATTGGCAGCTGGGGCCGTTGCGTGCGCTGCCGCCGCCGTGGAGAGGGCTTCTCTGGTGGCTTTTTTGGGAACTACGCCACACAAGAGCCAATGGGAGCCTCACTTCATGCTTCCTGGGCCACACCTGTGCGGGCGTGGTGGCTCTAACGGGTGGTCAGGGAATTTCACCTGAAATTGTCAGGGAAAACCTGGGAAAGTCAGGGAATTTCAAGATATTTTGCTAGACACCCTGTTAATACATCTAAAACAAAAGCGGATTATTTTTAAGCCGCATACATAAATTTGTAAATATTGACTTGCACATTAAACTTGGTCCCTCTAGCATTGAGGTCTCCCAAATGTAAAAACATAAAGCAGGGGTGTGACATCTGCACCAGTTGCACCATTTTGATACAAACCAACTTTCTGCGCCGATCGTAGAGTACCGCTGCATTCGCCCATTCCACACTAATAGCCGCGTCCCACTAGAGCGACAGACAACAACAAACGACAGCGACACACGACAACGAGCGACAGACGACACGGACAGACAGCCTGTTTGTCGGAGTCCGCCGTCCCACTTGGCGGACACGACGCAGAACACGGGGACAAGGACACTTGTTTCCTAGTGGGACTGGAGTTGTCAACAAAACACTTGAAAATACACAGACAAACTGAGTCTGGCGACGCGGTTTTCGTGTTTTGCTCTTTGGGCATAAAACGAGCCGACAAACTCGGTGAAAGTGGAGACGATTACTTTATTTCTTGTTTAAACCTTCCGCTTGTCTTCATTTGCCGTTGGCGACTTTCCGAAAACAGTCGTGACAATCGACACCCAACATTTTCTGAACTAGAATTCCCGAATCGTTCCTTTTTTTGGTCGTTCGAAGCATTCCAGTTGAGCGCCACGAAATTTCACGCCGATTTGAGGACGTTTTTAACTTCATATCCGAATGATCGAAGGCAGGCGTTTTATGGGGGACAATACGGCATCCCGATTATCACAGAACAGATGACAAGTCTCTCGTTTTGCCAGAATGGCTTGCCACGGAACTGGCGGAACGTCGTGTCCTACTTCGGGGTGAGCGGTCTTACTTTGGTCAGTCCTCGAACATGGGTGTATCCATCCTGATGCAGGGGCGTAGATTTCGACGTCTTGAAGCACCACCTCGCGCACCAAGTTTTCGCGAGCAAAACCAGCCACAGCAAATTTCCTTTCGCAGCACGACCGTCCGGCGCCAGCAAGCAAGCCGCGCCCGCGACCACTATGAGCAATCGAGGGACCGGAACTACGGGAACGAGGAGTGGCCGCCAAGGGCTTCTCTGAAGGTCGAGCGGCGGAGCGAGCCACGGGAGGAACGGGAGGAAGGGTAGAGGGGTGGGAAGGGAGGCAACAGAAGGCATAAACGGGCGAGGAGGATGAGTTTGTCTCCGAGACATGTTCCTCAGTGGGACAGCTTGGTGCGCTTCAAGTCCAACGACAGACAAGAACTTGTCCGTCGTCGATCGTTTGTCGGCGCGTGTCGGCGATTGTCGCGGGTCTTGGTCGTTGCAGTGGGACAGCATCGGCGACACGGAACTTTGTGGTGTCGTCGGACAAAAATCGCTGTTTGTCGCTCTAGTGGGACGAGGCTATGAAGGCGCGCAATTAAACGCATAATATATGTATGATGTCATTTGAGAAAGCCTGGTATTGGTTGGCACTGTGTTTCTGTAACAGCTGATGACTTCATTTGAGTTTTACCAAAAAATCAGCAGAACCCATCCTTTGGGAATGATTATCTACGTTAATGCGAATAGCATCAAACGGTGCGGAGTTATGCGCGTCTCGTCAGGTGGCCGGCACACTCTAGATACGCCAGCCCACTCTTGAGGCGATTCTAAATTTGTTGACACTTTCACAGCCCTGGCACGATCTCCGCAGCCCAGCACGTGCGTTGTGTGCCACTTAGGAAGGCGAGCAAAGCACGCGCCATACGCACAAACACTCAAAATGGTACCGACCAGACTTTCTGGCGTCTCAGCTAGTCTCAACCAACGGTACTCTAAACGGTTGTTTATATCTTTACCATAGGACGCGCGCTTACAGCGCTGTCACAGCTACCGGTGCGCGCGCGTTCCATGCACGAGGGCTCATTCCGTCTCGTGAGGCTGAGCACGGCCGCTACATCACCCTCTCCCGAGCGCGGGAGAGGGTGAGCTAGCGGCCGATGCGCAGCCTCACGCAGCATGAGCCGTGCATAACGGCCGCTCGTGCGTGACAGCGCTGTAAAGCGCGTCCTATGGTAAAGATATAAACAACCGTTTAGAGTGCGTTGAATGACTGCCTTCATAGCTCTGTGGTTAGCGCGTCTGCCTGCTGATCAAAGGGTCAACGGTTCGAATCCCAGCCGGCGCCGGTCTTTTTTAATGCGAATAGCATTCTTTGGATACTTCACGCACTTTTCGTCTATGTATCTATCTATCTATCTATCTATATCTATCTGGCTATCTAACCTCTTACGCCGCGGGTCGATAAATAAATAAAAAAGACCGGCGCCGGCGGGATTCGAACCGTTGACCCTTTGATCAGCAGGCAGACGCGCTAACCACAGAGCTATGAAGGCAGTCATTCAAAGCACTCTAAAAACTTGTTTATATCTTTACCATCGCGCGCGTTCCATGCACGAGGGCTCATTCCGCTCTCGTGAGGCTTAGCACGAGAGCGGAATGAGCCCTCGTGCATGGAACGCGCGCGCACCGGTAGCTGTGACAGCGCTGTAAAGCGCGTCCTATGGTAAAGATATAAACAACCGTTTAGAGTACCGTTGGTTGAGACTAGCTGAGACGCCAGAAAGTCTGGTCGGTACCATTTTGAGTGTTTGTGCGTATGGCGCGTGCTTTGCTCGCCTTCCTAAGTGACACAAACGCACGTGCTGGGCTGCGGAGATCGTGCGCAGGGCTGTGAAAGTGTCAACAAATTTAGAATCGCCTCAAGAGTGGGCTGGCGTATCTAGAGTGTGCCGGCCACCTGACGAACGCGCATAACTCCGCACCGTTTGATGCTATTCGCATTAACGTAGATAATCATTCCCAAAGGATGGGTTCTGCTGATTTTTTATTAATGCGAATAGCATTCTTTGGATACTTCACGCACTTTTCGTCTATGTATCTATCTATCTATCTATCTATCTATATATCTATCTGGCTATCTAACCTCTTACGCCGCGGGTCGATAAATAAATAAAAAAGACCGGCGCCGGCGGGATTCGAACCGTTGACCCTTTGATCAGCAGGCAGACGCGCTAACCACAGAGCTATGAAGGCAGTCATTCAAAGCACTCTAAAAACTTGTTTATATCTTTACCATCGCGCGCGTTCCATGCACGAGGGCTCATTCCGCTCTCGTGAGGCTTAGCACGAGAGCGGAATGAGCCCTCGTGCATGGAACGCGCGCGCACCGGTAGCTGTGACAGCGCTGTAAAGCGCGTCCTATGGTAAAGATATAAACAACCGTTTAGAGTACCGTTGGTTGAGACTAGCTGAGACGCCAGAAAGTCTGGTCGGTACCATTTTGAGTGTTTGTGCGTATGGCGCGTGCTTTGCTCGCCTTCCTAAGTGACACAAACGCACGTGCTGGGCTGCGGGAGATCGTGCGCAGGGCTGTGAAAGTGTCAACAAATTTAGAATCGCCCCAAGAGTGGGCTGGCGTATCTAGAGTGTGCCGGCCACCTGACGAACGCGCATAACTCCGCACCGTTTGATGCTATTCGCATTAACGTAGATAATCATTCCCAAAGGATGGGTTCTGCTGATTTTTTATTTATCGACCCGCGGCGCAAGAGGTTAGATAAGCCAGATAGATAGATAGATAGATAGATACATAGGCGAAAAGTGCGTGAAGTATCCAAAGAATGCTATTCGCATTAAAATGATGACCAAACAAGCGCCCATCTCCCATTTTTTTGCGATTATCTCTAAAGTTTGAGTGGGCGCTTGCCCGGTATTTTACGGTAGTTGCGCCAAAAACACGAAATTGGTCGAAATTGCGCCACACTGCGCCAAAAGTAACTCGAAAACTAAACAAAAAGTTTGCGGCGACGCTAGACTTAGCGGGAAGCGAGAGCTTGGTTGGCAACATTCAATCTCGTCATAGTAAAGTACACGGCACGGGTACAGGGTGGCGCAAGCAACCGCCGGATTCGAAGATTGCAGCTGTAGTACCCTTCTATACCTATGATACGTGGTCTTTTCCCGATTTCCCTACTACTTTCCGCTGTCATTTGTGACTGCATGCTAACGGTGCGCTGTCACGCGGTCTCGCTGTCTAACCGCGGGAGGTACAACGCACAGGCTATCAGGATGAGCAAACCTAAGTATTTCTTTCGTTTTGAGAGTAAACCTTTTCTTAAAAGTGCTATTGAGCTCCATTGTGTAATTGTTCATTCGTGTCCGTAATCTCGTCAAAATGGACGGCGCTGTCGCCGTGAGTACTTTCGGTTATCACACACGTGCTTCCAGTGCGTGAGCAATCGAGTGAATCGGTCACATATTTTCGAGGGTAAAAGCGCTAAAAACAATGGACAAGTAAAAGAAACGAACAACACAGAGCGCTACTTGCAACTGAAGTTTATTCTCGGAAAACATACTTTAGGAAAGATTTTAAAAACGCCACCTCAGAGCCAAACAGGGCTATCGATGGAGCGCTGACACACGTTCCTTCAACGCACTTAGTTATGAAAAACGCTTCGAATCGGTCACACACCCGTATTTAGCGTGCATGTGCTGCTCATAGTTTTTCTACCAATTCGCTATTTACCTTGTGACTCACTTTGGTGGCGAGTTTTTTTTCTATCTGCACGTGCTTTCTACGAGCGTCCGATCGATGTCTGATTGTAGTAAACCGTGCTTCCCTGTTCATGCTCTCGAATCGCCGCTTTAAAAAGTGTTGCACTACAATTGCGCTTTGGCACCAGTTCGTATAAGCTTGAGGTACCTGATGCCCACCTAACTTTGCAGCAAGCCTGTGTTTCCTGTCCTCATCTATGCGCATAAAACTCGCGTTTGCCTTCTCCGTTTTTTTTTTTCTTTTATATTTTATTTTAGTGCGTATCGGCGCTGATGACTTATTGGAACCAGGGTGGACAAAAATAATGATTAAAAAAGAAAAATCTGATTTATGTGATTTATATCAGATTTTTTATGATTTAAATTTTGATAAGCTGCTCTAACATTTTCTGCTCCTACTCTGTTCCAAACTGTAGACTTTTGTGCTTCGAAGTTGCTCCAAAATGCATAAACTGCTGCTCCAAAACGACAATTTTGTGCTCCTAAGCTGCTCCAAAATCCAGATTTTTCTGCTCCAAAAATTGCTCCAAAACCTGTTTCACCTGTCTCACCCCTGATTTAGGTGTAATGTTTAATGAAAACGTGTCATGAAACACCCACATTCAAATTGTAATAAAACAATAAGTGTGGTTGGCATTCTCAACAAGTTCCGTTCAAGTTTACCAGTCAAAATTAAGCTTCTCATTTAAAATTGTGTATTCATGTCACATTTGAATTATTGTCACTTGGTCTGGGGCACATCAACTACAACTAACTTGGACAAGTTAACGATCCTTCAAAAGAAGGCAATCCGAGCTATAATGAATGTACCGCAATCAGCCCACACGAAACCATTGCTTAAATCATTGAACGTCCTATCCTTAAACAAACTGTACGAGTACACTTTACTTATTTGCTATATAGCAGGTATTAAACAAAAGACGCCTGACATTAGTAACGTATTGGAATTAACAATAAATATTAGACCTTATAACGTACGTCACGAAGAAGTATGGAGGATACCATTCAGTCGAACACACCTATGGAGCTCAAATGCTAAAACATTGTCTTCCTTTTTTACTAAACCATTTAATTGAAAATAACATTATCATCAAACATTTAACATCTCATTCTTTAAAACTGATGTTTCTGTGAATACTTATGTCATACAATTGTATTTTAGAATATAGAGTGTATTTTTTTCCTTGACATTGTAATCTATAGCCCAATTTTAAATGTGTATTTTGACTATTGCTACAGTGATTATTTTTCTTAAGTATTTGACTTTTTTTTTCGATTGCTTGCTGTTTGCTAGACAAAGGGGGCGTGAACCTCGTCAAGCCGACATCTGTCGGCTTTTTGTTCATGCCTTCAGTGTCTGTATTATTGTACAGATGCAAATAAAAATGATTGATTGATTGAATGCTTTCGCATTCAAATGATATCCGCCATTTTTCGACAACGGCATATTATTAAAAACTGCTGCGTGCAGCATCGAGTTGGGTCCTTGAAAATATTCAAATAGGGCCATGAAATTCCTCGAATATCCTTGAATGTCTCTCTTTGAAATCTTTGCGAACCCTGAGTATGGGCTGCAAACTGTTCACGGTTGAAGCGGCCTGTGTAACGAGGGAATTAAAGTGTCCATAGCCGAAAGCTATCCTTTTCTTTACTGTTGAGGACTACCACATTTCTTTTTTTTTTTGTCACAACTTGCCTTACATGTTATACCGCTTTAATGGCACACTAATAGGTAATGTTTTGACGTTGCAGGTTCACTATTACGAGGACGGCAACGTCCAGCTGGTCAGTTCAAAGGAGATCAAGTCTACCCTCTCGATCACTGTGAGCCCCCCGCCATTCTCACTTCGCTTTGATTTGTCACACTTTGCACGAAGCGTAAGCGAGAGATTGTCGCCGTGACGAAACAAGTCCGCGCTCGCGCGTCTTTGCAGAGTGAGCAACAGGCTGCCAAGGAGTTTGTGCAAATCGTGGAGGATGCCGAAAACGAGTACCAGGTGAGGAACGGCATGTCCCCGTTCGTGTGCGTTGCTCTTTGCGCTGTGTCGGTCGTGGCTGAAATTCCCCATTTTAAAGCGATACATACACTTTGATAAAACTGCAGTCAATTTGTGAGGTGGATGACAGTCCCAGTCATAATGCCAGACGGCGTAGTTCCGTCGAAATGTGACGACGTGTGACGACTCTTCTACATTGCAGACTGCCATCTCCGAGAACTACCAGACGATGTCGGACACGACGTTCAAGGCGCTCCGTCGACAGCTGCCCCTCACGCGGACGAAGATAGACTGGACCAAGATCCTCAACTACAAGATTGGCTCGGAGCTCAAGCACCACTGACTCCCCCGTCCCCTTTTCTTTTTATTCCTTCCGTGCCTCGTCTCTTCGATTTCCCCCTTCCACTCCGTTTGATTCGTTTTCCGCTTTTTCCTGCACCCAAGTTGAGCACACTGCCCGTCGGAAATCGTGTCGAAGTGTCTCGGCGACGTGCGTCGACCAGTCGAATGATGCAAGTTACAGCGATGTTTAGTCCAGGATTGGTTTCGACGGGAAGTTTACGTTGTGTGAACGCTTGCCAATCGCGTTTCGGTCTTGGCTAATTATTTTTTTCAATTAGTCTCGCCTCCTTTTTTTTTTTTTTCTTCGAGCGAATGGCAGTCAACATCTGGGTTGAGGGGAAGTTTCGGTAAAGAAAGAGAGCTGGTTTTGTTTGGGGACAACTTCCGGTAATGTCGAAGAAGCTTTCGTGAATACCGGTTGGGGTCAACTTGACAATCCGCATGCATCCGCGTGTGGTGTGGTGTTGTGCACTTTTTCTTTACACCTTTTTTTTTTCCTTTTATATCGTTAATTTCACAATTGAGCGTTTTTTTACACCTGTTTGATTTCTTTTTTGTTTGCAAATTAACTCGGAAGTTGGGAGAGTAGAAAAAAAGACAACAAAATGAAGTTCGAGGAACTGTTGTGTTTGTATGATAGCTTTTTGTACGGCTCCTTTCGTGCGTGTGCGTGTGTGCGCGCTTTTCTCCGGTACAGCGGTTAGTCGCAGGTATATATTTATGTTGGCTCTTCCTCCGACTTGTCTCTATTTTCCACCGATTTTTTTTTGTGTGTGTGCGTGTGTGGTGGTTGGACGAACTAAGAACTAAAGTCATATTGGCGAGTCCTTGCTTTCTCTCGATTGAGTTATTTTCGGTGGGAGCAGGGAACAAAGAACGTTTTCCTTTCGAAACGGGACGAGCAGCTTGGTTTCGTTAGTCTGTTACGTTTCCGTACGATTTCGACCGTGGTTGTACTTCTGTCTAAAGAACAATAACTGTTGCCGCCTCTCAGCCGTTTGGCAGTGATGTGCCGAGCGTTGAGATGGAAGGGTTCTTGTTGACCTTGGGGGAAAATGTTGAATAAAGAGGATGAAAACAAAGCTGTCGACTCTGCGTGCTGCTTTGTTAGGGCTGTGCTGAGCCAGCACATGCCACGTGTCTTGCTGCAAGCCACACAGTGGTAGATTGCTGGGGACAACACCTGGAAAATGAGGTAAGCTGTGACTAAGTTTGAATAAGAGGGCAATGTTAAGGCTATAGTCTGTTACAGGTTCAGAAAGCTCTCTGCTCATCATGATTAATACTTCCTACCTCTCCAGCGTTTGCTCTGCTAAAGTCGAAAGGGTAATAAGCTTTGTGGGCTGAGCATGTCCTGCTTTTAGCCTGCAACGACTAGTGACAAGTCAAGAAGGTAGCGGCAAATGCCCCTCAAAGGGAATTGTATATCCCTCCGCCACCTCCGCATGCAATAGCGTCCCATCGTTTCCCGTGACGTCGCGGCCAACGCGTGAGGAGGGTCTTGCCTTTCTGTACATATTTGCTTTATCTTTCGACTTTGACTTAGCATTGTGGAAGCGACAAGAGGGAGATTAGAGTCATCCCCTCCGATGGAAACAGAGACGACTTTCGGGGATTAGCTTCCCCTCCGACTGATACAAAGGCTGCTTTCAGGGGCTCGGTTCCCTCTCCGATGAATACGAAAGGTCGCTTTTTTAAAAAGTGGGGGTCGGAGACAAGTTGGCACCACTCTGTGGCCATTATCTATCCATTGAAGCGGAACAAAGAGCGTTTCCAGTGAACTCTTCTTTCGACTGCGGAGGGGTTTGAAACCGGCGGCACCACGCTTGATGGGAGGAGCTTCTCCTACCTTCTTAACTTGTAACCGACTATGGACCGGCACGCTGTTTCCGAAACAAGCCCGCGTTTGCCCACACCAGGTGTGGGCACTGCGCGTGCGCAGAAACCGAATCCGCGTGAAGCGTCTGCGCATGCGTATTGCCGTCGACAGCGCCACCGCAGCTGCGTGACGTCAGGGCCGCGTGTTGGTCTATAGCCTGACAACGTCGCACAGGAACGTTGACGCCCGACTTATGGGAAAGGCTCCGTCGGTGCAGTGAAGGAAATTGGCACAATCTAAAATGTTCAGAGCACAACACACGCTGACACCACAGACCCAGTCCTGCGCATTCACAGACTGTTTAAATGAACAGGCCAAATATTTTGCATCGCACAGAAATAAAATTCAGGTTGATAATGTATTGGCCACTGTCGAGGAACCTATTGAGGTATGTTTCGGACAATCGTGATTTTAATTGGACGCATAATTAACCTTAAAAAAATAAAGTTTTATTCAGAAACTTGCTGGGCCATCGTTGAAAACCACCCTGAAGCGCGTGCTTCGTTTTTCCTGTTTCGAAAATCCATCGAACTTCACCGCGCCCACGCAGTTCTTGCGTCAGTTTTTGCACCTCTGCATTCAAGCGGTTCCACGTAACGTCTTTTCACTTCTGCTAAGTCTCGTTCTGCCATGTTGACGAACAGCGTCTGCCACTTTCCCTGTTGGCGTGCATACAGACAATCAGTTAATTGGTGTCGGTGAAATATAGAAACATGGCGAGGCTGCGTCGACGACAGCACTCGATAAGTTCTATCACAGACCTATTTGGGCCGCTTACTATATATATATATATATCTATATAGTGTCATATCATCTATCCCAGTATGACGTCATATTTCCTTATCGGTGTCGTATTCGGTGGGGTCTACTGGGGCCAGTTTGACCGCCGACGAGTCTGACCTCTCGAAAACCGCGCTTCGTCTGCACTCCCGAACAAAGACCGCTGACGATACGTATACAAATGAAGCACCAAACAATCCACTTTTGCGTTGCCTACCTTTCCGGCAAACGCAGTCGATTACGATGCGAAAGAACTCGAACGGGCTGGAAATTACGCTCTGCCTGTGTGCACAGGACAACAGGGCATCAGTGCACCAACATGGTGTTTGGCGAGATTTTGAGCAGGAAATACGTCGCATGAAACCGCCCTATTGCGCAGCACTTCATTTCCCGCGTGATCGAAGTATTCCGAAAATCTGCTGGTTCCAGGGATTTTCAATGACGCTCGGGAAGTTTTAATTGGAACAATGTTGCCGCGTGCGAGTTGGTGTCGTAAAAACAAAACTTGCAGACGCGACAGAAGCGGTTGCACACGCGACAGTATGTCTATCAGGGAAAAGAAATTGTCGGCGTTCAGTGAAACATTCGTATACGGCATATATGCATGCTTGTGGAGCAAACACGTATTACGCAAAATAAATGTAAAACACAAGAGTGTTGCATGAGCGTCCTGACCAAACAAAAGTGGTACACGCCATTTTCAAAAGTGGTACCACACCTTGTATACGCACACGCTAGTTTTTACACCCTTAACGGTGTTAGCAGACCTAAGGTGTTGCTACAACACCCTGAGTGTGTTATACTTTGTTTTAACGCCCTATGGGTGTCGTACCAACGCCCTAAAAGTAGAGTGCTGGCGAGCCTTGCAGCATCCCAGAGATATCGTTCTGAGGAGCAGATCTTTAAAGTCAACACTACCATACGCAGTTGTCACATGCGATGCACGAAACAACAAATTCAGAACGCACTGAGGTGAGTACGCACGAGATCGGAATCAGTGACCCTGTCGACTTCTGCACTGCCTTATATTCTCGACAATAAGTCGAGAATTGAGGCACTTCTTCATACGTGACGGGCTTACGCAATTATGAAGGTTAAAATATATTCTTGTTCTCAACAAATATTTCACAGGGAAAAAATATTTTCCGACGTTTAATGAAATTATCTTCAAGTAAAACATTGGCAGAAACAATAATCATTCCACCAGCTGCTAAAAAAAAAAAAAAAAGTTGAAGCTGGGTAAAGCGGGTTTGTTTGTCAGCTTTGACGTAATGTGCCACAGCACTCTTCACACCTTTCTTACACCCCTTCCAAAATGAGGGTTTCATACCACAGCATCCAGCTTTCCAATTACTGAAGGGTGAATTACTCGAAATAAGGGGGCCGAAAAGGCTTTACTAGTAAGGGTTTAAGTTTCTGAAACACCTCTTTCACACCCTTGAAGATTTTTTTTTCGCCTATGTCATCTGTTATATATTTTTAGATGTCGGGTTGCTTTAAATGAACTGACAGGTCACGCGGAGTTTCAGAAACCCTATTCACAAAGTTTAATTAAAAGCAAAAAAAAAAAAGCGCAATCAATCAGGATTTTGGACGGGCGCTGCCGCTCTGCTCATCCGCAGGAAACACAGGAACCACCGTGGAGTTCCGACGTCACAGAGTGTTTCCCCTGACTACCGCGAAACGGCGTCGACAGTAATCGATGCTCGAGTTCCACAAAAAGCAGCAGCACGGTCGCGCGAAGCTCGCACCGCGGTTCGTTGAAGACTGCGGGCGACTCGCCGTTGGTGTCGCAAAAACAAAACTTGCAGACGCGACAGAAGCGTTTCGACAAACTGGTCTGCGACGGTTTGGAGTTCGGCGTCCGCACTAGAAAACAACAACAACGGCTGTCGAGGACGTGACGGTGGTCAACGCTGTAAAAAAAGATGTGAGTCCTTCACGTTGTCATTGTAGGCGACTACCGAGGAGAAAACTGTTTACTGGGTGCCACGCCTCCAAAGGCGTGGCAGCGCGGTTCTTGTTTTGTTTGGCGGTCTCGCCTCACTCTGCCAAACAAACGCAGATCTGTTTGTTCGCAAACGAATTGAGTTTTTATGTGACGACTCGAAAAACTGCTTATTGACAGACTTTTTTTTGTGGCCGGTTGGTGGTGGTACAGCTACCACCGCTAGGCTGAGGTTTTTGATGTGCACTACGCAGAAGTGATACACGACCGCACGCCGGTACGATGTTCATCCAAATTGACAGGGCAGGGGTGGGAAATAATTTAAAAGTAAGTTTTCTAACAAGGTGTGTTTTACATGTTTGCGATCAGTGTTTTGTTGCTTGTTGCGCTAGTGTCACAAAATTCTAAAAAGCGTATCATTTCTTTTCTTTTTACGGTGGTTTTGAATATTGGTTTTACGATTTCATTCTGTTTAGAAATCCGCGAAATATTCAAGCTTACTAGTTAATTCGAGCGCGTTGCTATAATGAATACTTAAAAACGAAAAAATAAAAACATAAAAGACGTTACATACACAAACGACCACATTCTTTCAAATGGCAACAACGTTTAATTGCGGAGCCAGCCGAGTACATCGGTCAGACAGGCCGGTGCATCAGTGATCGGCTTCGCGAGCATCACAATCAGGCAACTTCGAGAAGCTCGAGTACCCCACGCACCCTATCGCGGCACACGCGAAAGATTGTCTCCGGATGCGCTCCCAATTTCGGCTGCACGAAAATCAAAGGAGCTCACCGTCAACGCTACGGACGCGAAATCGTCGAGGCTTTCTCTCATCGAGAACGCAAGAAACAACGTACCATCGGCTTCTCCAACATTATCAAGGCGGGTAAATAGAATTTCTTAGGCCAGAGCTGGAAAAATCACGGAAATCGAATTAGACGGAACAGACGTCACCATGGCACAGCACATCGTTAAATTAAATGCAAAATTAAATTACCTTCAAATGCAAGCCGTTCACCCTTGATGGTGTTAGACTGGTAGCAGCTGATAAAACCAGTTCGCTCTAATGACGTCTAACCCCTGTTTGGCTCAGTTGGTAGAGCGCTCCACTGGAAATGGACAGGTCCCTGGTTCGATATCAGGACCAGGCAGATTTTTTCGGTCGCGCACCAGTCACCTAGTTGTGTTTGGAGATTTGTGTTTGTCTCTTTGTCCCCCTTGTTCTCCTTCTCCAGGGGAACAAGGGGGACATTGCATTTACATTGCATTATGAATCATACAGTCAACGTTTGGTTTCAGCTGAAAGTTGAAGGAATGCTTTTGAACATCTCTACTTGTTTTGGGGCTGAGTGCGAGTTTTTGACGTCACAACCGAAAACCAGGGGGCGGGGGGGGGGGGGGTGAAATCAGGATTTAAAAAGAAAAATTGCGAATCAGAGATATTTGATTTACATCAGATTCATTTGATTTAAATCAAATAATTAGATTTATATCACTGTAGATTGAAAGAAAGTAATTTTATCATTATGTGCATTTTTAAACGTGACAGATTGATTGATCAATTCGTTTAATCACTGCAACCAATGCGTAAAAAAGGATTTAAACTTTTAGGGTGCAGTTAAATTAACAACCTTTTATTAGTGTAAATCCCGCCATACCAGATCAAAAGCAGCTTATTTTGCTAGTGGAAAGCTGTGTTTACTTTTTTCCTTCGCGTTCTAATTGGCTTGCGATAGACATTGCTTCTCTTGTTTTGGTTTCTTTCTTTCGCGTTCTGATATGCTTGCAGTAGCTACGTTACGTAGCTACGACAAACAAATTGCAACGTAGAAAAAAAGCTAGACGCTATGATTTGACTCAGAAGAGTTGTCCGCGTTCAACCTGCGTTTAATCTTTTCTTCTTTTTTTCTTTTGCATTAATATTTTTTTTAATTTATGTTTAAGACAAGCGCACATAGATTTTTGAGATTATTTGCGGGAAATTTTGATTTGTATCATCATAGTAAAACCGGTGTAATTAAATCACGACTTAGTCATCTTGATTTTCATTTTCCAACCTTGCCCAAAACTTGGGATGTGTTTCAGTTGCGCTTGCTTTTCCTTATTTTTTAAGTGTTGCGGGATTCCGCTGACTCGGTCATTTATACCAAAACATTTGACTTGACTCTAATGCATTTGCTTTATGACCGGTCTCAACATGCTATGATCTCTTATGAAGCATTAACAAAAACACTGCCGTAAAAACAACTATAAAAATGTGCTAATGTTTTATGACTACAATCTTCGGTTGACAGATTGGTCTCCAAGCTTAATCGCAATGGGGCATCAGTCAAATATGATTGTCTGAAAAATACTGGAGTTAGTTTAAATATAGCCGTCATTTAAGCTTGTGAAGGGGTGAGTTAAACCTTAATCAAAACTTTAATGGGAGCGAGATAGTTCACAGTTAATTAAGATACCTGAAAAGTGGGAACTTTACACGAACGAGCGATATACAGGGCAAAATGGAAAAGAAAACAACTGAGGCTTCTTCACCAAAATTTCAGGCGAGAAGTGCGTTGTAGTACACTTTCTTTACTACTGAACAACAAACAAATATCTTTTCGAGACGTTTATCTGTAGGACTGTGCTACCTGATATACTTTTGCTTTGTGTGTGGGTGTGAGTGTTTTTTGAAAAGGGGAGGGGGGGGGGGGGGGGTAGCCCAAAACAAACACAAAACGTTTCAAGCCCGTTTAAACGCTTTGTGTGTTTGTTTTTGTAGGATTTGGTAGTTAGCTAAGCAACAATAAAATACTTGTATGTGCTTGACTAACTGAAATTAATTCAGTTTTAGACTATCCCCTGTTCGTGTTGTACATGGAACGTCCTTCGTTTATTTCTAGTTAGCGCTTTCTAGATCTTATATTTGACTTAAAATGTACCTTCATACTCTGGAAAAAGAAATCACCCAGATAGGCGATACCCAGTTATGTTAGTACCAAAGAGCGCTATTAAGGGGCAGTAGCCAACGTCCATAATTGTATCAGACACGGCCTAAGGATTCGGGATAATGCTTGAGGGGTAGAACACGGCTTTCAGTTTTTCACTACTTCGATAACCTAGCCCTCTACGTATATTATATGTCTCAATAAGTATGGTCACAAAATGGGCGGATTGATGAACGCGTTTTCAAGATACCTCCGGGGTAATCTGGCCTATTTCAAGAACAAATTGTAGATATTTAAGGGAACGGCCTTCAAGACTAAAAAGGAAGGGGCAGTTAGTTGTAAAGTAGTGCGTGTAGTTTAAATATACCCATAAGAATCAAAGTTCTCTAGTTACTCGGTTTCGTGAATAATCCCTCAGATGGTAAGGTGCCGTAGCCAGCTCCAACCATATGGGCAGCCAATGAGATGGCCGTATCATTTAAAGAAAACCCCCAGGAAACAACGGCGGAGCGACGCACGACATCATACAATTAACTGCACTCTATGGTCCTGAAACCACCAGTGACTTTAAATGACTTTTGTGGCGGTGTTATCCTGAGTCACTAAACTTAGACATAGCTGTACGTTTACCAGGACTAGCAGGAAAAGAAAAAAAAAAGAAGGCTGACACAAACGCGCCGGGTATCGTCCTACACACCACAATGAACTTATTTTTGCTTAATAATGAGCCCCTATTTCCCTCAAAGTAATCTCCCAGTGCAGCGAGGCAGGGCACCCAGCGCTTTTGACATTTTCGGAAAGCTCGTTGGAAATTCTCTTTTTAAAGCGTGTCAAGTATCTATCTTCTGCGATTCGCGCTGGATCTCGTCCACGCTTCTCAAAACGGCAACCCTTCGGCTTGACCTTCGTCAGATGGAAGAGAAAGAAAACACTGACCATGTCTGCAACGGTAACAACGTCCTGAATGGTTCTCCGACAACCCTCGTACACAAGTTACTTAATTCGGAAATCTTGAGGGGGACGTGTTTGTGGAGGGTCGCCCTGACCTCCAATGATGTTCTGTCAGATCTGCCATTCTTAAGGCGCGTGTGCCACTCAGAGCACCTCGCACGACCCATTGCTTTTTTTCACCATAAGCCCGTCGAAATATTTTTTCCAATTCGACGATTTTCTCAATTCGACGCAAATTGATGTTGGCACTTAGCTCTATAGTTTGCAGTCCATGCAGATATTGCCAATGTAACTCGTGCACGTGGTCACAAAAGCTCCCGTAGCGCAGCTCCAAATGTTCACGGATCGACGCCCTTTGGAGCAGTGACATATAAAGGTTACTGCCTTTGACTGCGGCGCGCGCATCCCCGTGCTACATTTTCTTTTACGCTACGAAACTACGCTCTTATTCACCCCAAGAATCGCGGTAAAAAAAAAAAAGTCCGGCTCATGCGAGGCAAACTTTTGCCAGCATATTTAGCAAAAACCGAGGCAATGTTGTTGTTGCTGTGGTTGTTTTTCAAGCCGCAGTTTCGCCCAACACGTCAGCAAGCACGATATGATACTTCGATAATAATCATCGCATTAAACACGAAGCAGCGTCACGCTCGCTCACACATCAAGAAGCAGTCAACCTTCACAAGCTCCACGACGACGACATACACCGACACGAAATCTCGCTCGCGGGTACAATTAAGCTAATGATATTCATTCGTTCTGAGCGCCCTCTGTGAGCGGTGTATGTAGCCAACATGGCTAACGCGCCATAACGTGAACGACACCCATATTCTGACGTTACATGACCCCACCCGCCACCCCCTTTCACAATTTCAGACAACTGCCCCGATCACCCCGAAACAAGTCGCGGCTAATGCACTTTCCCAGATTTTTGTGACCCAGTTTCCACGTATGACGAACGCCGCGACCTCGTTTCCAAAGCACTAAAAAACAATAGTAATACGTAAAAAAAAAAAGAGACGACACCCTGCGAGAACTAGGCACATAAAGCGTCGAAATATAAAAAAGATAGAAGCAAAATAAATAAAGAAATAAAAAACAGGTCACGCGCGTCTGCCCTCTTTGCGGGCGAGGGCACAAACCGCCACAAGCCTAAAATAGTAATTGAAATTCTGCGTACCCGCGGTGCTTCGTGTTCGTAACGTATTGTGCAATAGCTCTTCCCCCCGGTTAATATCACAATCGGATATTGTAGCCTATTACGCAGTTTTTGTTTTTTGTTGAGATATTTACACTTATATTTTGTAAATACGGGCACCTCCATCCCCCCTTCCCCCGGTTCCCCAATATTTTTTTTACATATTGTCAGTTAGTCTATATTAACGAGGCGCACTAATCCAGAAAGTGTTGTCTATACTGCGAGGTATCCATATTAACGGGGTCTATATTAACCAGACATGACTTGTAATACGCTTCGCATTGGAACAGTTCGCTGAATGCAGACTGCAAGCCGCTTGCTTTTAATGCCTGGCTAATGAAGGTGGGGTGCGCCCATAAAAGGGCAACTTTTACGCTGGTAAATTTTATGGTAAGCGGAGTTCTCTGCTTACTGGAAAATATCAAAATAGAAAGACAAAAAAAAGTTATACAGGCAGTTGGCTTCGATACGGGTAACGCCCTGGCAATTTCTCCTCTTAATGAACGCGCTATTCGTCGTCACGTACTCTAATATATCTTCTTTTTTGTTTCTTTTATTCCTGTATGCGGGCGTGCGTGGAACAGTTAGCCGTTCGTGTGCAAGGGATCATCGTTCGTTTCTACATTTTGTCCCCGAGAAAAGAGAAAAAAAAATCCCAAAACTAGGTTGCGACGAACGGGGCTACCATTTGTTCGTTTATATATCGGAGCTCTTGGTCATCGAAGAGCTCTCTAATGAACAAAACAAAATCAATAAAGAAAAATACTTTTTTGTGGTGACGGAATCGAAATTCCTACGTATTTTTTATTTTTTTATTTTGACTTAATTATGATTGTCATATAGGCGGTTCGACAAAACGGCAGCCCCGCAACTGAACTTAACACACGCATTTGAATACTCGGCGATCGTGCTCATTTTTATCCCTCTTTAATGCAGCGTCCTTTATAGACCAGTGTCTGCTCTGTTCCATGGGCACCGTCATGTTTGTTTAAGCCGACGCCATGACACAGAAGGGGAGCTGCACTTTTTGCAAAACTCCGTTGTTGTTGTTTTCTTAGGAACCTTCGCACGTATTGTGGTGCAAAAATGTCAGAAATGCATAGTCACGAAGCTCCAAAAACCACTACACTGATGCCAAAAGTGCTGTAAAAAAATCTTGTTTTTATGCGCGGCCCCTTTTTTCACAAGAGCCTGCGTTTGAGATTATTATTTCCCATTTTTATTGCTGGGTGCTAGAGCGTGCCGAGTGCCAAGAATCTAATTACTATCGCTCCAAAGTCATTGATAAGAACGCCGATGAGAAAATCACAATAAAAAAAGCCTGAACAAAAAAAAAGGTCGCGCCTGGCGTTTTTTTAGCTGTAATTAGTGACCCCAAGGAGAACGTTCGCTTGGTTTTGAGAAACGTTACGGAAGGTTAGCTAACCTCGAATACCTAGTGGGCAATTTTCTGCGCCCCGGGTTTGAGAGTTTTAGGTGTGAAATGAGCTTTGAATGGATGGGCTGTTACACGGCGATGCCTTTCTTCCCCCCCCCCCCTTTTCCTGTGTAAGACGGTTGCGCTAGTGGCCTTGCGCTTGGCGTCTATAAAGCCGTGCTGAAATTAGGTTTTGTTGTTGTCAATCTCGTTTATCCACCGAAGCAACAAACATCGAACGTTGCTCGCAGTGATGTGAAATACGTGTGCAACATTTTTTTCTTCTAAGTTGGAGTCACCACATAACCACAAACGCACGTGTTTGTGAACAAGCGTAAGTGTTCAGGATTTCTCGCGTCGCTGAAAAGCTGTGTTGTTGTGTGTGTGTGTTTTTTGTTTGCACGTTGGAAGACAAATAAGACACGTATTTATAGCGATTTTAGGACTTCTGTTTAAGCCGCTTCACACATTTACATTTAAGTGTGATCAACTGCGTTGGAACCGTTTGTAACTTCTTACGACGACGACGTTGATGACGATAGAAACGTTGTTTATTAACATGAAACGGGATACACTCCGATCCTCTTGGCTAAAACGAGAGCACATTGACACGCTGGCGCCATCTATCGGATAGCACACGAAACACTCCCGACCTACCCATAACCAGACTGAAGGTTTCGTCGTATTTGCGAGATCAAGTCCACCATCTATAAGATGGGGGTCTTTTATTCTGTGAGACTTATTTCAAGCACGCGGTGAAGAAATAATCCATAAAATACAGGGTAGCACAAGCGGACCTTCCGCTGTAAAACGAGCCGGAAAAATCGGCGCCTGCCTGAAAGAAAGGTCGAACATTTTCCAGAAGTGCACTCGGCATGTCAGATTTACCGTGTAAAATTTCAAGGCTCGGTTTTTTTGTTTTTTTTGTAAAAAGACAAGAGCAACAAACTTGCCCAAAGTCAACGCTGGGCGCGTTCGCAGACGACCGAGTTGGCGACGCTATTTACTTGTGGCGCCATCTCCCGATAGGCGCAGCGAGTAGACGACGCACTCTGTTGTCACCTCTGCTGCGTCTGCCCGGAGATGGAGCCACAAGGAAATAGCGTCGCTGACTGTGTCGTCTGCAAATGCGCCCAACGGTGACACTGGCAAGTTGTTGTTTGTTTTATGTGTGTGTGTGTGTGTGTGTGTGTGTAAAACTGACCTTCTTATTGCCCATTCGGTGACAGTTCGAGCTTTTTATCTACAGGCACCGATTTTTCCGGCTCGCGGTAGATCCCACTCAAACTCAAATGTGTGAATCTTTTCGCGTTCCGAGCGTGTATGCTGGACACCCAAAAACCGATTCATCATTGGGTTTCTCTTTCAGCGGCTGGTATCGATTCTGCTGCCAGATCCTTTCACAGAGTGATCGATCGGCTATGAAGAATTATTCATGACAGAAGTGAGTTCACTCGGGTCACTTCAGCCCCGTCATCTTTAATTTGTTTGTTAGTTTGTTTTCTAGAGAAGAAAGGGTAGCAGTCCTCAGTCACGTTACCGTTCACGCCAAATCTCAATCAAACCTGCAAGACTGCTCGCCGAAGCTGGCTTCGCCGCATAATTACTATTGATGTGGAGAAGCCACACTTTAAAACCAAAGAGTAATGCTTTGAATGAGTATCAAAGAGACGTTTGGACTGTATAAAATGGGTGCAGGTGGCGTGACAACAAGTGTATTTATTTTGATAAAAAAGAAGGTTTTTGTGACAACACAAAAACAATAGCAATGAGAGATGTTGTTTACGAAGAGGAAGGTAAACAACTGGCCGACGTCAGCCGTGTTGAGTTCCGACGTCTATTGAATGCCTTTTGGAATTTATTTTAAGAAGAGATTTGATTCTAAAGCGAGCTGTAGCGTCGTTGAATGTATGAATAATATTGAGAAGAATGCTGGCTTGTCGTGGCAGCCCTAAAAATATCGTCACGAGAGTGAGATGATTGTCATCCATCCTCTTGATTGAAAAAAAATGATGCATCTGAGCTATGAGTGCATATTTTCACCGCTAAACTTTAACGGGGAAATCAATGTCACGTGACCTAACGTCCCCTGACGTCAGGCCACGTGACGTAATAGTGTCACGTGGCACCAACATTGACACCGGGTGACGTGACCTGACAATGTCCGCGCTAAATTTAGCGGACAAATTGACTTCGCGTAGCGTCCTTGTGTCACGCGACACCACGACTGGACACCCTGTGACGTCACGTCACGTAACCACGTCATGTGACCGCAGGCCGTATGACGTCAATTTCCTCGTTAAATTTAGCGGAAAATACTAAACAATACGTTCTTTTTTTTTTTTTTCACTCCTCGAAAGGATTATAATTTTTAAACGATCGGCTCTTTAAATACTGCGTTCCATGCATCGGAGGTGTTTGGGAATAAATATCGGTGATGATTCTTTCATTGTTTTGCAGACGACGGACGCCGCACCAGTCGCAAATGAAAGTCAAAATGGCGGGTCCGGTCCCACGGAGTCGCTCAGTCTGCCGCTCAGAGAAGACTTTGAACGCAAACGACGACTGGCTTTAGAGAGGCGAAAGGAATACAACGAATATCTGTCTCGGGTGAGCTCGCTCTTTATGTGAGTTTATACTCGAGGCCGGTTCACATATTTTCGATTGAGTGCGATCATCTGCGTTGCGACAGCTTATATAACCACACTTGCGACGAGGAAATGCACTGGCGCCATCCACTGGACGGCCCTGGGACCCTTTCGATCTGCGTAATATTTTACGAATCATCCTTTCAGTATTGTGCTTTAGATAGTTATGACAATCTTATAAGTGACCATTTTTCGTAGATAGTGCGTAGATTCGATTCCGCAAATACTGCAAAACCTTTAGCCTCCGCACGACCCTCATAGCTCTCGAATTTATTAACTGCGCAAGCGGACTTGTTTTTTGTTACCATATATTTTTAGAGGTAACTGCACTCCTGAACCAAGCCACAAAACATTCACCTTCCATAAACATATGTTAACGGTCAATCAGATTGACTGCGGGTGTTAAACCGGTTAAACTGAATCGCCTTGCACAAGCAAACGAGTGCTAACGTTTATTATTATTATTATTCCAAAAGAAAGAGGCAGAAGAGGAACAAAAACGCCAGGAAAGACTTAAACATGGCCGCCGGAGAGCGATTTCGAACCCGATGGACTTCCGTAAAACGAAACCTCAAGAGGAGCACGCTCCTCGAGTCGAGAAACCTGACCACCGGGAGAGCGTTATTTCCAAGGCCCCTACTGACGCAGACGACGGCACCACGTCTTTGAATGCCGACGAACATGCAGACGACAACGTGGAAGCCCGGAAAGTGCAGGAACAACAACCACAACGGTATGATAACCTTATTTTTGAGATTTTACATTGGTGCTTGGAACGCGTCTCTCACTTGATTGTTTACTAAGTTTCTTTTTATTGCTCGATTTATGCCTTATGACGTCACAGTTCCTTCATGCTATGTCATGCTAGAGAGCGTATAGTATATGGTGTTCCAAAAAAACAATTTACAGGTATTTTTTCGCCGCAAAAAATAAACTATACATCGCCGAACGCTCCTTCTCCGCCCAAAGGTAGCCCTAGAGGTCTGAACCAAATGCCAAAGTTTCAGCGCGATCCGATACCTCATTCAAAAGTTATAAGTGATTTTGTGAAATTTCCAATAAAAAAAATGGCTGCCGACGGAGCTCTCGAGTAGCCAACCAGGTAGTTTTTCCCTTCTATATGTAGATATTATGAAGCTGTTAAATTTAAAATTGTATACTCTTACAGGAAATAAATGGCCTCGAAGACAATCATACCAGTCCAGCGTTCATTCTAAGAGAAGAAACTTCAAAACTCAAAGAAAGAAAGGGAAGAGTTCGCCAGACTGGTGAGTACATACTATGATTGTGACGTCATTGGGCATTTGCGAATCGGCGATTACATTTCATGACTTGTTACAAAAAACAAATGGCACCAACACTACAAGCAGGCAAATCCACAGCCCTGACTAGCAATATGACTCAGTGACTTCAATAACTCAATAGTGAATATATATATATATATATATATATATATCCTGTCATTTCGGCTTATGCGATATAGATCCTCTTCGAAAGATTGCCCTCTACTTGGCAGCTGTCAACGTTACTAGAACCACTCAGTTGGGAAACTGCCATAGAGACTGCTCTGAAAAAGTGGCGCCGATCCGTACTCGAGAACCAAGCTAATGGCGATCACAACGCCGCCATTTCTCCCGCAGCGGCCAGTCGAGGAACTGCACGTGACTTCTATTTTGGCTTTAATCGGCCATTTTGGCGCCGAAACAGACACGGTGGAAGCGGTTTCAGGGGTGCAACCCCGTGCCCCAAGGTGGACGCGCCAGCGAATTCTACCGAAGTTAAGATGCGCCTAGGTCGGGACGCGCTACCTGAAATCACCACTGGGGCATGGTTGTATAAAAACAATATTAATTCTGCCGCAAAACCCTGTGCAATCTAAAGATATTATAAAACATCACGCGCCCTTCTTTTTGTACTAAACTCCAATAAAAGTTACTACAAAAAAAGTTTTTACGTTTGTTTTTACGCAAAAACATGCTTTCTAAAAGCTCAAGGTGACCACAGTACAGACAAATGATAAAAGAGTGGCGCTGTTATCGTATTTAGCTCGGTCTCGGTGGACGCCAGCGGCCCAGGTTTCAACAGTGAGTTTCCCAACTGAGTGTTCTAGTAACGTTGGCAGCTGTGGAATCCTGCACAATGGCGGACTAAAACCTCCCGGCATAGTGCAGTGGTTTCGACCTTCTAATAATCGGCACGTGATTTTCGAAGGGGGTCTATTGTTATATCCCCAAGGACCATAAGGTGAACAATCTACTTGTACCAACTGGATAGGAAAGCCGTAGCACTAGATTTTATCGTGCTCAGTGCGCGAGAGCACAAATCCAGGCCGAACGCTGGCGCAATACTTGTGTCCAGTCTATGACGGCCTCTTGTATGTGACGTCAAAAACCTGGCACTACGGCCTTGCTTTATCGGAGGTGCTGCCTGTGTACCCCATCTCGCATGTAATGTGGAACGTTACAGGTTGAAACGTGCAAAAATAATTATGTCAAACAATTAAGCTCGTGATTTTGTGTTTCTATCTTTTGGGGCATGGACCGATGAAAGTGTTAATGAAACTATGTTTTTTTATATATAAACTTGTTTTTATTAAATTTTTTATTTAGCAATCTTGACCATAAAGTGATCGAAATAAACTAAGGCATCCTATTATAAAAACGTTTGCTTCAGAAAGCATAGCCTCTAGGTATCGGTTCTGACTTTGGGTTTTGCGTAAATAACATTTTGAATGCTCGTATTGCATTTTTTTCCTCTCCTATACATCACCCCCTCTCCCCTTTCTTTCTTCTTGCATGCAATTTAGTTTTTGCAAAAATCTCCAAAAACTCCCAACATAAAAAATAAAAAATAAAATCACACAACTTGCACTAAGATTTTGGGTGTTTTCTGTCGACACGTTGCAAATGCGCACTTTCTGCCGTTACTTTCTTGCAGATTAGTAGTTTGAGGGTAAGTCAAAACCGTCCAAGATCGACGCGCTCCTTCCACCGCACCGAGCGAAATTGCACGCAGCAACCACGGCACCGTGTTTACCCTTCGCAATCCGCGCGTATGCTACTCTCCACTTTCTTACGAGCATTTTTTCTTCTTTCATTTTGTAGACGCTTGTATAGAAAACTACAGGGTGTTCTCGATCGCTATCCGGGCTGAAACGGGTTATTCCTTTGTATACAAGGAGAAAAACGACAAAAGCCTTCATGGTTGAGGCTGCTATACTCACAGATGCCACAATATACATAAAGCAAGAACGTTTAAGCTTCATTTGAGATGAATACGCGA